>CM033627.1:36700409-36725409 GCA_019453435.1 Rhinogobius similis | reverse complement strand
TCTGATCATTTCTGCCTCTGAACTCTAAACTGCAGCTCAAATCCACACAATGACGTCTTTTTAGCGCCAACTTCACTAGATACAGCGCTGGCGCCATCTGCTGGCTCATTTTCACCTGAACAGAGGCTTTCACAATAATCTGTGCTGGACTTTTTTACATCAAACACATCAGGGACGTTCTGTTGGTTTGACCGGGCTGTGGTTTGTGTTTCAGGCCGGACCATCTGAACAGTCACGTGCGGCAGGTTCACTCCACAGAGCGGCCCTTCAAGTGCACCGTACGTATCCCACCGACGCCGAGAACGTGAACGTGAGCGCTCTGAGCCTCGGCCTGTCCGAGCGCTTCAACACTCTTTAAAGGTCCCATATCCTGCAGACTGGACTCTTCAGAGGTTCTAACCTTCCTCCAGGGCTCTCTGGGCCTCGTATGTTGTGCCCAAAGTGGTTTTTTGATTGATTCCCTCATGTTTTCACTAGAGAACTGTCTTTTCCGTCCCCCTCTGAGCAGCAGACGGGGGCTCCTCACTAAGATTACGCGGAGTTTAAGCCACGCCTCGTGGAAGAATAAAAACAGCTAATGCTAATGCTACACAGTAATTACACGATGGATACGACAGATAGAAGAGTTAGCTTGTTATTTACCAAACGGCACGTCCGTGGTTGAGGCCCTGGAGCACGTCAAACTCCAGGTCAGATCCAGGACGTAGGACTCAGCACGACGCACCGTCAGGACCAGAAAAGGTTTATTCAGTGTTTGTGTATCGCTGTTTACCGGAGCACACGGCGCATGCACCATCTCCACTACAGGGGAGGCACGGGTTGGGCGGGGGAGGCAGGAGGGGGGCCAGTCCAAGAAATGGGTGTTTGTTGTAAACTGTTATGTTATGGATATTACACGACGCCCTGAGGACAGACTGTGTGAAGGGAGAAGAGCAGGATATGGGACCTTTAAAGTGGATTCATTCATTTTGCCCTGAAAAAGTCTTAATCACAATGTTATGTTTTCATATTTTACATTTTTTGTGTGTAAAGTTGTTTCAAAGACCAACGACTCAAAGACATTCACAGGAGATTTAAACGGCAGGAAGCCACACTCTTGTTTGTCATGTATTTGTCACATTCATTGCATTTAGATAAACCCACAAGGACAGTGTTCTTTTGCTTTGAATCATCAAGCACAACGGTTTATTGGGTTAAAGGGCCTATGACAGGTTTTCGGGATTTTCTAATTTTCTCTTTGTTTGATGTATTAATACTTGTTATAAATTAAAATGATAGTTTTACACCAATCAAGCGGACGTTTGTGGAGAAAAGTTGAAAAATCTGCAGAAAGTTACAGGAAGTAAACAAACTGATGACATCACACTGTGGACACAAAGGTTAGGCATAATTTACACAAAATAAACTACTTTTTTTAACCTTCATACATTAATTCAACAAAAAAAGGTGTTCACATCTATTTTTATGTGTAAAAATGTAAAAAATCTCTGACATTAGATGAGTTTTGGCCCAGTTTACAGGATGTTGCTTGTTGCTATGGTAATTTCCTAGTGTGATGTCATCATTTACAACCAGGAAGTGAAGTTAAAAGCCTAAATAATTGCTAAACTGTGATAAAATGTGTTAAGTATCTTGGCAAAATGTGAAATATATTAATCTAAACTACATTTTAGTGAAATGCGTAGCTCAACCCGTCATGGGCCCTTTAAATGTTCTAGTTGGTTCTTTAAGTTGCGATCAGGTCTAAAATAGTCTTTAAAAAGTCTTTAAACGGTAAATAAACCATGTATGGTTCATATTTTCCCATAAAACGGCAGTGTTTCCGGTTTGTTAAATCCATTCTTACTTTTTCCCGCTCGGATCCTTCAGATTTGTACAGAGGCACTTCGCCCTCTGGTGGCACATTTGTGTACTACAAGTGTAACGTGCTGTGGCTCTGCTCCTCAGACCTGCACCTCGGCCTTTGCGACCCGGGACAGACTCAGAGCTCACCTGATCCGTCACGAGGAGAAGGTTCCGTGTCACATCTGCGGAAAGCTGCTGTCGGCCGCTTACATCACGGATCACATGAGAGTCCACAACCAATCACAGCACCACTCCTGCCACCTGTGCAACCGCAGTCAGTAGCGCCCCGGCCCAAGCACGGTACGTGTCACTGACGCCGCTGTAACCCCGCCCTCTGCTCCTCCCCCAGGCTTCACCACGCTCACGTACCTGCGGGTCCACGCCCAGAAGCACCACGGCCAGGAGTGGAAGGAGAGCGGGGGGATCCGGGGCGCCTTCGGGGGGGCGGTGGGCGGCGTCCTGCTGTGCCAGCTCTGCGGAGTCCAGTGTAAGACGGCCACGCAGCTCCAGGGCCACATGGGCACGCACGCCACGGCCCAGAGCGAGCACCTGGGCCAGGGCGAGGGGCCCGAGGTGGTGGAGGCCGTCACCGTGGGCGACGTGGCCGGCGTCACCGTAGCGGGCGTCAACGTGGAGGGCGTGGCCGTGCCCATCGGAGCCATCGCCGTGGGAACCAGCGCCGAGTCGACGGTGGCTACAGGCGCCGTGGGTCTGCTGGTCACCGACTGCTCCTCCATCGCCCAGAGCTAACAGCGCTAGGGGGTGAGCTAACGGCGCTAACGGGGTGAGCTAACGGCGCTAACGGGGTGAGCTAACGGCGCTAACGGGGTGAGCTAACGGCGCTAACGGGGTGAGCTAACGGCGCTAACGGGGTGAGCTAACGGGTCTAAAGGGGTGAGCTAACGGTGCTAACGGGGTGAGCTAACGGTGCTAACGGGGTGAGCTAACGGTGCTAACGGGGTGAGCTAACGGTGCTAACGGGGTGAGCTAACGGAGTGAGCTAACGGAGTGAGCTAACGGTGCTAACGGGGTGAGCTAACGGCGCTAATGGGGTGAGCTAACGGGGCGAGCTAACAGCGCTAACGGGGTGAGCTAACGGGGTGAGCTAACGGCGCTAACGGGGTGAGCTAACGGCGCTGACGGGGTGAGCTAACGGGGTGAGCTAGCGGCGCTAACGGGGTGAGCTAACGGCGCTAACGGGGTGAGCTAACGGCGCTAACGGGGTGAGCTAACGGGGCGAGCTAACGGCGCTAACGGGGTGAGCTAACGGCGCTAACGGGGTGAGCTAACGGCGCTAACGGGGTGAGCTAACGGGGCTAACGGTGTGAGCTAACGGGGCTAACGGGGTGAGCTAACGGTGCTAACGGGGTGAGCTAACGGTGCTAACGGGGTGAGCTAACGTGCTAACAGGGTGAGCTAACGGTGCTAACGGGGTGAGCTAACGGTGCTAACGGGGTGAGCTAACGTGCTAACAGGGTGAGCTAACGGGGTGAGCTAATGGGGTGAGCTAATGGGTCTAAAGGGGTGAGCTAACGGTGCTAATGGGGTGAGCTAACGGTGCTAACGGGGCGAGCTAACGGTGCTAACGGGGTGAGCTAACGGAGTGAGCTAACGGTGCTAACGGGGTGAGCTAACGGTGGTAACGGGGCGAGCTAACAGCGCTAACGGGGTGAGCTAACGGGGTGAGCTAACGGCGCTAACGGGGTGAGCTAACGGGGTGAGCTAACGGCGCTAGCTAACGGTGCTAACGGGGTGAGCTAACGTCTGGGATTAGAATTTCACCAAATATGAAACATTTGGGTGTTTTTGTCAGTATTTTGAAGGGTTTAATGACAGTAATAAAAGCTCTGAAGCATCGGGGGGCAAACTAAGGCCCGGGGGCCAGCGTCTTGATCTGGCCCGCAAAGCATGAAAAAAAGAAAAAGAAAAAAATGACTTCACTATGGCCCATTGTCATTGATAGTTGTCTGAGGCTGCAGTTGTGTTCAGTTAAGATCAGTTTTGAGAACAGACACCACTGGAGTCACAGACGGCTCTGTTCACACTAAATGATGAGGATTTTTGCTTTTGTTGTATTTTTTGTGTATTTTAGGCGTTCAGTCCATGTGTGAACGGCCCGGGCCGGTGTCCAGGGCCCACACGTGCTCGAGGCTCGGGGCGCGTCCTGCTCGGGGCTCGGGGCGCATCCCGCTCCAGGCTCGGGGCGTGTCCCGCTTGGGGCTCAGGGCGTGTCCCGCTCAGGGCTCAGGGCGTGTCCCGCTCGGGGCTCAGGGCGTGTCCCGCTCGGGGCTCAGGGCGTGTCCCGCTCGGGGCTCGGGGCGTGTCCCGCTCGGGGCCCGGGGCGCGTCCCGCTCTCACGGGTCACTCTCTGCTCTTCTGTTGCAGGTTGTCTTTTGCACACGGCTCCTTCTCTCGTCAGACTCTAGACTCTTGTACATAACTTCACTCGGACGGCTCCAGCGTTTGGACGACGTGTGTTTTTACCTGCTCCATAGCGCCCTCCTCTGTTCTCTTTACGTTGCACAGCCGCTCATGATTTCGAAGACTGTTTTGGATACTTGTGGACTTATTTATTTGTGGATGGAACTTTCCAGCGAAGGACGAACTGTAAATCCTCGCACCGTTTGAATGTGCATCGACTTTATTCTTCTTCTTTGTTCTAATAATGATTTGTATTTCTGAAAAGCGTTCTTGCCATGTTATCGTAGCTTCTTTGGTGACTGTCTGTGGCTGTGCAGACTGTATGCTTAGTGCATAGGAAATGACTGTAATAAACTCAAAACACACCTGTGCTTTGGTCTGTGTCACAGTCAAACTGGGTCTAATTATGTCGAGAATAGGCCAATAATATAAACCGCTGATGTTTCCCATAGACTTTACAAGAAAAATAAATAAACGTTTGAACACTAGCTCAGCTCAGCGCTAATCAGAACTGATGAGCTCAAGACCCATCATTTTATCACACATCTGTCTCTGAAACTTTATAAACAGCAAAGTTATTAAAGCATTTTGTTAATTGTAAAAGCGTTAAAGGCTCATCTAAGGAGACAAATGGAACTTTCGTGAGTTTTTAACCTTGTTATGTCGGTGTTTTCTCGTGTCAGTCGATTCTGCTGAGGCTCTGGAGGCGAATCAGAATCAGAATTACTTTTATTTATCCTCAGGGGAAATTCTTTTCGTTACATGTGCCACCGACCAGTAGAGACAGTAAGTATTAGAACAATATAAGATATATATAAAATAAAAATAAAATACAATAGCTCTATAATGTTCAACCCTGTTTAACTTAACTTATAAAGTGTCTTTATTAATCAACTAAACCCCCGATATGAACAATTTACAATAATACATGACCCTCATTTCTATTTTTACACAAATGGAGCACAAATGTCACTTATTGCCTCTGATCAAAATGTAAACAGTTCTTTTTAACAGTTTAGTTTCTTTTTTTTTTTTACAATAACACAGACAAAAACTAATATTAGTCACACCAATTAAATGTTTAGCTTGTTTTTAGACTGTGGCGGCCGCTGTAGAAACACTGCTGTGTGTGCTCCAGCACTCACCCCCTATCCCCGCCCACATCCCTAGCCCCGCCCACATCCCTGCGCTAACTGCAATTATCTGAAAAGTTCAGACTGACAGGGGCAGGGAGGGTTCCACTTTTCTCAAATTAAAACATGTAAACGATCATTCATCGCTTCCAGTGAAATGAAAAGTGAAAAGTCTCTTCTTTAGTGACTTTGGGCTTCTATATTTGGAAAGTCGCCTGAAGTTTTAAAAGTCTTAAAAACGGCAAAGAAACGAGCCCATAGTTAATGACACCATTAAAATGTGTGTCTCATTAGCGCTCGTTCGGTGTTGATTCTGGTCTGAGTTTTTGGAAAGGGTTAATCACTTGTTTCTCTCTGAAAATCTGGCAACCCTGATCTGTGGTTTTGAACAGAGTCAATGGACCTGTTTCTGTTCCTCAGAAGTTTTAGATCAATATTGTGTTTTCATTGAACAAAATGTCAAACTGATCTCCTCATGTTTTAGTTCAATACGAAGTCCCAGAAAAAAACATAATATGGTCCTTTAACTTCACTGCGAGTGAGTGGGACCTCTGCTCCCCTCTGGCTCCTCCTCCTCCAGGCTCCATCTCCCCCTCTGGCTCCTCCCCCTCCAGGCTCCATCTCCCCCTCTGGCTCCTCCCCCTCTTTGGCTCCATCTCCCCCTGGCTCCATCTCCTCCTCCAGGCTCCATCTCCCCTCTGGCTCCATCTCCTCCTCCAGGCTCCATCTCCCCCTCTGGCTCCCTCCCCCTCCAGGCTCCATCTCCCCCTCTGGCTCCTCCTCCTCCAGGCTCCATCTCCCCCTCTGGCTCCTCCTCCTCCAGGCTCCATCTCCCCCTCTGGCTCCTCCCCCTCCAGGCTCCATCTCCCCCTCTGGCTCCTCCCCCTCCAGGCTCCATCTCCCCTCCGGGCTCCATCTCTCCCTCTGACTCCTCCCCCTCCAGGCTCCATCTCCCTCCAGGCTCCTCCCCTCCAGGCTCCAACTCCCTCGGGCTCCTCCCCCTCCAGGCTCCATCTCCCCTTCTGGCTCTTCCCCTCCAGGCTCCATCTCTCCCTCTGGCTCCTCCCCCTCCAGGCTCCATCTCCCTCTCTTTGGCTCCATCTCCCCCTCCGAACTCCATCTCCCCCTCTTTGGCTCCATCTCCCCCTCTGGGCTCCATCTCCCTCTCTTTGACTCCATCTCCCCCTCTGGGCTCCATCTCCCCCTCTTTGGCTCCATCTCCCCCTCTGGGCTCCATCTCCCCCTCTTTGGCTCCATCTCCTCCTCAGGGCTCCATCTCCCCCACTTTGGCTCCATCTCCCCCTCCGGGCTCCATCTCCCCCTCTTTGGCTCCATCTCCCCCTCTGGGCTCCATCTCCCCCTCCAGGCTCCATCTCCCCCTCCAGACCCCCCCGGGCTCCATCTCCCCCTCTTTGGCTCCATCTCCCCCTCTTTGGCTCCATCTCCCCCTCTTTGGCTCCATCTCCCCCTCCGGGCTCCATCTCCCCCTCCAGACCCCCCCGGGCTCCATCTCCCCCTCTTTGGCTCCATCTCCCCCTCTGGGCTCCATCTCCCCCTCTTTGACTCCATCTCCCCCTCCAGACCCCTCTTTGGCTCCATCTCCCCCTCTTTGCCTCCATCTCCCCCTCTTTAGCTCATCTCCCCCTCTGGGCTCCATCTCCGCCCCCCAGACCCCTCAGGGCTCCATCTCCTCCTCTGGGCTCCATCTCCCCCTCTTTGGGTCCATCTCCCCCTCTTTGCCTCCATCTCCCCCTCTTTGGCTCCATCTCCCCCTCTTTGACTCCATCTCCCCCTCTTTGACTCCATCTCCCCCTCTTTAGCTCCATCTCCTCCTCTGGGCTCCATCTCCCCCTCCGGGCTCCATCTCCCCCTCCAGACCCCTCAGGGCTCCATCTCCTCCTCTGGGCTCCATCTCCCCCTCTTTGACTCCATCTCCCCCTCTTTGGCTCCATCTCCTCCTCTTTGGCTCCATCTCCCCCTCCGGGCTCCATCTCCCCCTCTTTGACTCCATCTCCCCCTCTTTGGCTCCATCTCCCCCTCCAGACCCATCCGGGCTCCATCTCCCCCTCCGGTGCACGGATGTGGGGGAGCACATTGTTTACAGCCGTTAACCCTCCCCCACCCAGCCTCGGCAGCTCCTCCTCCGCCACCGCTAGCCTGTTAGCCCCGGCTCCCTCTGCCCAAAAGGGGCCCGCAAAACCCGACACCGCCCGGACTGCACGGACATCCGGCACCGGGAGGCCCCTGGAAGAGTCCTCCGCCGGGAACCGCGAAGAATAAACCAAAAAGAGACGATTTACGGCGGATTTTAACGCGATAACAGCGGCTAACGAGAGGGGCTAGCCGCGGAGCTAACAGGCTAACAGTCCGGTGACGAGCTCCAAACGGAGGGTTCTGT
This sequence comes from Rhinogobius similis, assembly GCA_019453435.1. NCBI lineage: Eukaryota > Metazoa > Chordata > Actinopteri > Gobiiformes > Gobiidae > Rhinogobius > Rhinogobius similis. Next base: position 36,717,612 of record CM033627.1, on the reverse strand, counting down.
GGAGATTATTCGGCGCGGATCCGTGCCACAGAGGCGCCCGGTGCCCGTGGTTGTTGTGCACTTCGGTGAAACCAAATGACGCTAAAATAGGCGCGCGGTGCGGTGTTTTGCGGGATATGTAGGTCACTGCAGCGGCTGGAGCGGAATCTGGGTCAGCGGCATCAGCGGGTTAACTCCGCCGACTAGCACCAACAGCTGGTTAGCATCGGAGCTAACTCTCCCGGAGCAGCTTTTACGAACGATTTCTCAATTAACACTTGTGTATCTTAAAAGAAAGTTGTTTTTACGGCTGGTGTGAGCTTATCTGCGGCTAAATCTAAAGTGGCATTTATTTTATTTGTGTTTTAAACCCCAAAATGGCGTGTTCTGTGCGGACTGGATAAACAGCCGCTGCTACAAACAAAGATAACTCTGACAAAGTGGACCCTGAGGCCGAGCGCAGGGCCGGGCTGTGGTTCGTGAAGAGTGGGTGAAGGTTTTGCTCCGTGACAGTGGGAGCCGGACAGGCATGAGCACCGCGGCCGCCCCTGCCTCTGTGGCCGGGCTGCAGTAGCTCCTCCTCGGCTGTGGGACTGAGCAGGACCCCCTCTGGTTCTGGTTCTGGTTCTGGTTCTCCTGGATGAGTTTTACTGGAGTCTGAAAGAGCGGATCGGGACTTGACCATCAGCTGGTAAGAGCTTATACAACGCTGTTACTTAAGACTCTGTTTATGCTCAGGTTTGTCTCGTGCTCCTGGGTTCATCACTTTAAATATTAAACAGGGTTATCGTTCAGTTAATCCGTAATATCAGAACAATATTCTGGGAGATCCACATTTATCGTGTGCACGTGCCTTTGCTTTAATTCAGTGGGGAATATTTAGTCGATTAAGATTTGATTTGAGACGTAAATAAGTCACTTCTGTGTTAAATTATTCAAACTGATCGACTGTTTAAGAGTCTCATGAAAAAAAGGTTTTACTGGGATTCTCCTGCTTCAGTGTTTTTGTGTCAAAATACTTTAAGTATTGTACTTTATTTTATTCTCTCTCCTTGTTACTTCTCCACCTCTTTCTCCACCTCTCCCCTCTCTCTCTCCCCTCTCTTTCCCCTCTCTGTTCCCCCCCTCCTCTCCCCCCTCTCTCTCTCCCTCCCCTCTATCACCCCCCCTCCTCCCCCCTCTCTCTCTCCCCTCTATCACCCCCCCTCCCCCCCCCTCTCTCCCCCCTTCTCTCCTCTCCCCTCCCCCCTCTCTCTCTCCCCCCTTCTCTCCTCTCCCCTCTCCCCTCCTCTCTCTCTCTCTCTCTCTATCCCCTCTCTCTCTCTCTCTCTCTCCCCTCTCCCCCCCCCCTTCTCTCCCCCTCTCTCTCCCCTCTCTCTATCTCTCCCTGCCTCTCTCCCCTCTATCTCCCCCCTCTCTCCTCTCTCTCCCCCCTCTCTCTCCCCTCTCTCTATCTCTCCCTGCCTCTCTCCCCTCTCTCTCTCCCTCTATCCCCCTCTCCTCTCTCCTCTCTCCTCTCTCTCTCTTCTCTCCTCTCTCCTCCTCTCCCCTCTCTCCCTCTCCTCCCTCTCTCCCTCTCTCCCTCTATCTCCCTCTCCCCTCTCTCTCCCTTTCTCCTCTCTATCCCCTCTCTCTTCCCCCCATCTTCCCTCCTCCCCCCATTAGCTCGTGGCCGCGGCGGCGGAGGATGGCATGCTCCACGGCGCGCCTCGCCAGTCCGGCCGACATGTTTCCCGGTTCAGACCTCGGTCCAAAGTTCTTCTGCGTGAACTCGTCGTGCGCCGCCCCGGCCTCGGCGCTGACCTCCAGCCTGGCGGGCTCCACGGCGCCGGCCCCGACCCCCAGACACCCCACGGCTCTGGGGGGCAGCGCGGGCGGGGGAGGGGCCGCCGTGCCCCAGCCCTACACCAACCCGGCCAGCGAGGTCCCGAGCCCGGCCGAGATGGAGCCGGACCGGCCCATCGGCTACGGAGCCTTCGGAGTCGTGTGGTGAGCACTTTTGGTTCTTGACTGACGTGGGGCTCGGTGGAGGTCGGTGGTGGTCGTGGGGGTCGGTGGAGGGGCTCGATGGAGGGGCTCGGTGGAGGTCGGTGGTGGTCGGTGGAGGTCGGTGGGGCTCGGTGGAGGTCAGTGGTGGTCGGTGGGGCTCGGTGGAGGTCAGTGGTGGTTGGTGGGGCTCGATGGTGGAGGTCGGTGGGGCTCAGTGGAGGTCGGTGGGGCTCAGTGGAGGTCGTTGGGCTCGGTGGAGGTCGTGGGGCTCGGTGGAGGTCGTGGGGCTCGGTGGAGGTCGGTGGTGGTCGGTGGTGGTTGGTGGAGGTCGGTGGGGCTCGGTGGAGGTCAGTGGTGGTTGGTGGGGCTCGATGGTGGAGGTCGGTGGAGGTCAGTGGAGGTCGGTGGAGGTCAGTGGAGGTCGTGGGGCTCGGTGGAGGTCGTGGGGCTCGGTGGAGGTCAGTGGTGGTTGGTGGGGCTCGATGGTGGAGGTCGGTGGGGCTCGGTGGAGGTCGTGGGGCTCGGTGGAGGTCAGTGGTGGTTGGTGGGGCTCGGTGGAGGTCAGTGGTGGTTGGTGGGGCTCGATGGTGGAGGTCGGTGGGGCTCAGTGGAGGTCGTGGGGCTCGGTGGAGGTCGTGGGGCTCGGTGGAGGTCGGTGGTGGTCGGTGGAGGTCGGTGGGGCTCGGTGGAGGTCAGTGGTGGTTGGTGGGGCTCGATGGTGGAGGTCGTGGGGCTCGGTGGAGGTCGTGGGGCTCGGTGGAGGTCGGTGGTGGTCGGTGGAGGTCGGTGGGGCTCGGTGGAGGTCGGTGGAGGTCGGTGGAGGTCAGTGGAGGTCGGTGGGGCTCGGTGGAGGTCGTGGGGCTCGGTGGAGGTCGTGGGGCTCGGTGGAGGTCAGTGGTGGTTGGTGGGGCTCGATGGTGGAGGTCGGTGGGGCTCGGTGGAGGTCGTGGGGCTCGGTGGAGGTCAGTGGTGGTTGGTGGGGCTCGATGGTGGAGGTCAGTGGTGGTTGGTGGGGCTCGATGGTGGAGGTCGGTGGTGGTTGGTGGGGCTCGATGGTGGAGGTCAGTGGTGGTTGGTGGGGCTCGATGGTGGAGGTCAGTGGTGGTTGGTGGGGCTCGGTGGAGGTCAGTGGTGGTTGGTGGGGCTCGATGGTGGAGGTCAGTGGTGGTTGGTGGGGCTCGATGGTGGAGGTCAGTGGTGGTTGGTGGGGCTCGATGGTGGAGGTCGGTGGGGCTCGATGGTGGAGGTCGGTGGGGCTCGGTGGTGGGGCTCGGTGGAGGTCGTGGGGCTCGGTGGAGGTCGTGGGGCTCGGTGGAGGTCGTGGGGCTTGGTGGTGGGGCTCGGTGGAGGTCAGTGGGGCTCGGTGGTGGGGCTCGGTGGACCACTGTGTGTGACTTGGTCAGAGCCACATCTCCTGCAGTCTGCCCCGGGGCGGCTGAGGCGGGTCATACTCCGGGGCTGATGTACTTTGTGACTGTTTGGCTCAGGTCGGTGACTGATCCTCGCGACGGGCGAAAAGTGGCTCTGAAGAAGATGCCAAACGTCTTCCAGAATCTGGTCTCCTGTAAACGGGTTTTCAGGGAGCTCCGGATGCTCTGCTTCTTCAAACACGACAACGTGAGTCACTTAAACCACTGTCTCTGTCACTGTCAGCGGCTTTGGCCGACGATAGACGTCATTGTCCCACCTGGTTCAGTCCTGGTTTAGTCCTGGTTCAGTCCTGGTTTAGTCCTGGTTTAGTCCTGGTTCAGTCCTGGTTCAGTCCTGGTTCAGTCCTGGTTCAGTCCTGGTTCAGTCCTGGTTCAGTCCTGGTTCAGTCCTGGTTCAGTCCTGGTTCAGTCCTGGTTCAGTCCTGGTCCAGTCCAGGTTCAGTCCAGGTCCAGTCCAGGTCCAGTCCAGGTCCAGTCCTGGTCCAGTCCAGGTCCAGTCCAGGTCCAGTCCAGGTCCAGTCCAGGTCCAGTCCAGGTCCAGTCCAGGTCCAGTCCAGGTCCAGTCCTGGTTCAGTCCTGGTTCAGTCCTGGCTCAGTCCAGGTTCAGTCCTGGTTCAGTCCTGGTTCAGTCCTGGTTCAGTCCTGGTTCAGTCCTGGTTCAGTCCTGGTTCAGTCCTGGTTCTTGTTGATTTCAGGTTCTGTCGGCGTTGGACATTTTGCAGCCGCCTCAGATCGACTGCTTTGAGGAAATGTATCCTTGACACGGTTTACTCTGTTTTATGTAATAATAATAATAATAATAATAATTACCGGGGGGTCTACCCCGGGGAGGCGGCCCCGGGGTAGACCCAGGACACGCAGGAGGGACGATGTCTCACGGCTGGCCAGGGAACGCCTCGGGATCCCCCCGGAGGAGCTGGAGGAAGTGTCTGGGGTGAAGGAAGTCTGGGAGTCCCTGCTCAGGCTGCTGCCCCCGCGACCCGGCCCCGGATAAGCGGAAGAAGATGGATGGATGGATGGATGGATGGATGGATAATAATAATGATAATAATAATAATAATAATAATAATGCTGTCGTTGCTGTTGCTGGTGTTGCTTGTTCTCTTTGACCTGAGCCTCAGTTATGTGATCACTGAACTGATGCAGAGCGACCTCCACAAAGTCATCGTCTCTCCTCAACCTCTGACCACCGACCACATCAAGGTCTTCCTCTACCAGATCCTCAGAGGTACCACCATACTCCTGTCATACTCCTGTCATACTCCTGTCATACTCCTGTCATACTCCTGTCATACTCCTGTCATACTCCTGTCATACTCCTGTCATACTCCTGTCATACTCCCGTCATACTCCCGTCATACTCCCGTCATACTCCCGTCATACTCCCGTCATACTCCCGTCATACTCCCGTCATACTCCCGTCATGCTCCCGTCATGCTCCCGTCATGCTCCCGTCATGCTCCCGTCATACTCCCGTCATACTCCTGCAGTACTCCTGTCATACTCCCGTCATACTCCCGTCATGCTCCCGTCATGCTCCCGTCATACTCCCGTCATACTCCCGTCGTACTCCCGTCGTACTCCCGTCGTACTCCCGTCGTACTCCCGTCATACTCCCGTCATACTCCTGTCATACTCCTGCAGTACTCCTGTCATACTCCTGTCATACTCCTGTCATACTCCTGTCATACTCCTGTCATACTCCTGTCATACTCCAGTCATACTCCTGTCATACTCCTGTCATACTCCTGTCATACTCCTGTCATACTCCTGTCATACTCCTGCAGTACTCCTGTCATACTCCCGTCATACTCCTGTCATACTCCTGTCATACTCCCGTCATACTCCCGTCATACTCCCGTCATACTCCTGTCATACTCCCGTCATACTCCTGTCATACTCCTGTCATACTCCTGTCATACTCCTGCAGTACTCCTGTCATACTCCTGTCATACTCCTGTCATACTCCTGTCATACTCCTGTCATACTCCTGTCATACTCCCGTCATACTCCTGTCATACTCCTGTCATACTCCTGTCATACTCCTGTCATACTCCTGTCATACTCCTGCAGTACTCCTGTCATACTCCTGTCGTACTCCTGTCATACTCCTGCAGTACTCCTGTCATACTCCCGTCATACTCCTGTCATACTCCTGTCATACTCCCGTCATACTCCCGTCATACTCCCGTCATACTCCCGTCATACTCCCGTCATACTCCCGTCATACTCCTGTCATACTCCTGTCATACTCCTGCAGTACTCCTGTCATACTCCTGTCATACTCCTGTCATACTCCCGTCATACTCCTGTCATACTCCTCTCATACTCCCGTCATACTCCTGTCATACTCCTGTCATACTCCTGCAGTACTCCTGTCATACTCCTGTCATACTCCTGTCATACTCCCGTCATACTCCTGTCATACTCCTGTCATACTCCTGTCATACTCCTGTCATACTCCTGTCATACTCCTGCAGTACTCCTGTCATACTCCTGTCATACTCCTGTCATACTCCCGTCATACTCCCGTCATACTCCCGTCATACTCCTGTCATACTCCTGTCATACTCCTGTCATACTCCTGTCATACTCCTGCAGTACTCCTGTCATACTCCCGTCATACTCCCGTCATACTCCCGTCATACTCCCGTCATACTCCCGTCATACTCCCGTCATACTCCTGTCATACTCCCGACATACTCCAGACCTACTCCAGACATACTCCTGTCATACTCCAGTCATACTCCGGGCATACTCCCGCCATACTCCTGTCATACTCCTGTCATACTCCTGTCATACTCCTGTCATACTCCTGCAGTACTCCTGTCATACTCCTGCCATACTCCTGTCATACTCCGCCATACTCCTGCGATACTCCTGTCATACTCCTGTCATACTCCTGTCATACTCCCGTCTTACTCCCGTCATACTCCCGTCATACTCCTGTCATACTCCTGTCATACTCCCGCCATACTCCCGACATACTCCTGACATACTCCAGTCATACTCCCGTCATACTCCCGTCCTACTCCTGTCATACTCCCGTCATACTCCTGTCATACTCCCGTCATACTCCCGTCATACTCCCGTCATACTCCTGTCATACTCCTGTCATACTCCCGTCATACTCCCGTCATACTCCTGTCATACTCCTGTCATACTCCCGCAGTACTCCTGTCATACTCCCGTCATACTCCCGTCATACTCCCGTCATACTCCCGTCATACTCCCGTCATGCTCCCGCTCATACTCCCGCCATACTCCGTCATACTCCCGCCATACTCCCGCCATACTCCGTCATACTCCCGCCATACTCCCGCCATACTCCCGCCATACTCCTGCAGTACTCCTGTCATACTCCTGTCATACTCCCGCCATACTCCCGCCATACTCCTGCAGTACTCCCGTCATACTCCTGTCATACTCCCGTCATACTCCCGTCATACTCCCGTCATACTCCCGTCATACTCCCGTCATACTCCCGTCATGCTCCCGTCATGCTCCCGTCATACTCCCGTCATACTCCCGTCATACTCCCGTCATACTCCCGTCATACTCCCGTCATACTCCCGTCATACTCCCGTCATACTCCTGCAGTACTCCTGTCATACTCCAGTCATACTCCTGTCATACTCCTGTCATACTCCTGCAGTACTCCTGTCATACTCCCGTCATACTCCCGTCATACTCCTGCAGTACTCCTGTCATACTCCCGTCATACTCCCGTCATACTCCCGTCATACTCCCGTCATGCTCCCGTCATGCTCCCGTCATGCTCCCGTCATACTCCCGTCATACTCCCGCCATGCTCCCATGCTCCCCATGCTCGCTATACTCCCGACATACTCCAGACATACTCCCGACATACTCCCGTCATACTCCCGTCATACTCCCGTCATACTCCCGTCATACTCCCGTCATACTCCTGTCATACTCCTGCAGTACTCCTGTCATACTCCTGTCATACTCCTGTCATACTCCTGTCATACTCCTGTCATACTCCTGTCATACTCCAGTCATACTCCAGTCATACTCCTGTCATACTCCTGTAGTACTCCTGTCATACTCCCGTCATACTCCTGTCATACTCCTGTCATACTCCCGTCATACTCCTGTCATACTCCCGTCATACTCCCGTCATACTCCCGTCATACTCCTGTCATACTCCTGCAGTACTCCTGTCATACTCCCGTCATACTCCCGTCATACTCCTGCAGTACTCCCGTCATACTCCCGTCATACTCCCGTCATGCTCCCGTCATGCTCCCGTCATGCTCCCGTCATGCTCCCGTCATGCTCCCGTCATGCTCCCGTCATGCTCCCGTCATGCTCCCGTCATACTCCCGTCATACTCCTGTCATACTCCTGTCATACTCCTGTCATACTCCCGTCATACTCCCGTCATACTCCCGTCATACTCCCGTCATACTCCTGTCATACTCCTGCAGTACTCCTGTCATACTCCTGTCATACTCCTGTCATACTCCTGTCATACTCCTGCAGTACTCCTGTCATACTCCTGCAGTACTCCTGTCATACTCCTGTCATACTCCTGCAGTACTCCTGTCATACTCCCGTCATACTCCTGTCATACTCCTGTCATACTCCTGTCATACTCCCGTCATACTCCTGTCATACTCCTGCAGTACTCCTGTCATACTCCCGTCATACTCCTGTCATACTCCTGTCATACTCCTGCAGTACTCCTGTCATACTCCTGTCATACTCCTGCAGTACTCCTGTCATACTCCTGTCATACTCCTGTCATACTCCTGTCATACTCCCGTCATACTCCTGTCATACTCCTGTCATACTCCTGCAGTACTCCTGTCATACTCCCGTCATACTCCCGTCATACTCCCGTCATACTCCTGTCATACTCCTGTCATACTCCTGTCATACTCCTGTCATACTCCTGCAGTACTCCCGTCATACTCCCGTCATACTCCCGTCATACTCCCGTCATACTCCCGTCATACTCCCGTCATACTCCTGTCATACTCCTGTCATACTCCTGTCATACTCCTGCAGTACTCCTGTCATACTCCCGCATACTCCCGCTATACTCCCATACTCCTGTCATACTCCTGTCATACTCCTGTCATACTCCTGTCATACTCCCGTCATACTCCCGTCATACTCCCGTCATACTCCCGTCATACTCCCGTCATACTCCGTCATACTCCCACTGCCATACTCCCGCCATACTCCCGCTCCCGTCATACTCCCGCCATGCTCCCGCCATACTCCCGCCATACTCCCGCCATACTCCATCCATACTCCTGTCATACTCCCGTCATACTCCCGTCTTACTCCTGTCATACTCCCGTCATACTCCTGTCATACTCCTGTCATACTCCTGCAGTACTCCTGTCATACTCCCGTCATACTCCCGTCATACTCCCGTCATACTCCCGTCATACTCCCGTCATACTCCCGTCATACTCCCGTCATACTCCTGCAGTACTCCTGTCATACTCCTGTCATACTCCCGGCATACTCCGTCATACTCCCGCCATACTCCTGTCATACTCCGCCATACCCTGTCATACTCCCGCCATACTCCTGTCATACTCCTGTCATACTCCCGCCATACTCCCGTCATACTCCCGCCATACTCCCGCCATACCCGCCATACTCCTGTCATACTCCTGCAGTACTCCTGTCATACTCCCGCCATACTGTCATACTCCTGCAGTACTCCTGCATACTCCCGCCATACTCCTGCTCCCGCCATACTCCCGCCATACTCCCGCCATGCTCCCGCTGCTATGCTCCCGCTATGCTCCCGCCATACTCCCGCCATACTCCGTCATACTCCTGTCATACTCCTGTCATACTCATACTCCCGCCATACTCCCGCCATACTCCTGTCATACTCCTGTCATACTCCTGTCATACTCCAGTCATACTCCTGTCATACTCCTGTCATACTCCTGCAGTACTCCTGTCATACTCCTGCAGTACTCCTGTCATACTCCTGTCATACTCCTGCAGTACTCCTGTCATACTCCCGTCATACTCCAGTCATACTCCAGACATACTCCTGTCATACTCCTGTCATACTCCTGACATACTCCTGAAATACTCCTGTCATACTCCTGTCATACTCCTGTCATACTCCTGTCATACTCCTGCAGTACTCCTGTCATACTCCTGTCATACTCCTGCATTACTCCTGTCATACTCCAGTCATACTCCCGTCATACTCCAGTCATACTCCCGTCATACTCCTGTCATACTCCTGTCATACTCCTGCAGTACTCCCGTCATACTCCCGTCATACTCCAGTCATACTCCCGTCATACTCCAGTCATACTCCTGTCATACTCCTGTCATACTCCTGTCATACTCCTGCAGTACTCCCGTCATACTCCCGCCATACTCCCGCCATACTCCCGCCATACTCCGCCATACTCCCGTCATACTCCTGTCATACTCCTGTCATACTCCTGTCATACTCCTGCAGTACTCCTGTCATACTCCCGTCATACTCCCGTCATACTCCCGTCATACTCCTGTCATACTCCTGTCATACTCCTGTCATACTCCTGTCATACTCCCGTCATACTCCCGTCATACTCCCGTCATACTCCCGTCATACTCCCGTCATACTCCCGTCATACTCCCGTCATACTCCCGTCATACTCCCGTCATACTCCTGCAGTACTCCCGTCATACTCCTGTCATACTCCCGTCATGCTCCCGTCATACTCCCGTCATACTCCCGTCATACTCCCGTCATACTCCCGTCATACTCCTGTCATACTCCCGTCATACTCCCGTCATACTCCTGTCATACTCCCGTCATACTCCCGTCATACTCCCGTCATACTCCTGCAGTACTCCTGTCATACTCCCGTCATACTCCCGTCATACTCCCGTCATACTCCCGTCATACTCCCGTCATACTCCCGTCATACTCCCGTCATACTCCTGCAGTACTCCTGTCATACTCCCGTCATACTCCCGTCATACTCCCGTCATACTCCCGTCATGCTCCCGTCATGCTCCCGTCATGCTCCCGTCATGCTCCCGTCATGCTCCCGTCATACTCCCGTCATACTCCCGTCATACTCCTGTCATACTCCCGTCATACTCCTGTCATACTCCCGTCATACTCCCGTCATACTCCTGTCATACTCCTGCAGTACTCCTGTCATACTCCCGTCATACTCCCGTCATACTCCTGCAGTACTCCTGCAGTACTCCTGTCATACTCCCGTCATACTCCTGCAGTACTCCTGTCATACTCCCGTCATACTCCCGTCATACTCCCGTCATACTCCCGTCATGCTCCCGTCATGCTCCCGTCATGCTCCCGTCATGCTCCCGTCATGCTCCCGTCATGCTCCCGTCATACTCCCGTCATACTCCCGTCATACTCCCGTCATACTCCTGTCATACTCCTGTCATACTCCCGTCATACTCCCGTCATACTCCTGTCATACTCCTGTCATACTCCCGTCATACTCCCGTCATACTCCTGTCATACTCCTGTCATACTCCCGTCATACTCCCGTCATACTCCTGTCATACTCCTGATTAATATGTGTCATAAACGCTGCAGAGTCTCTAGATTCATCAGAGAAATGCAGCGCTTTGGAGACGTCCCAGTGGGAGGAGGCACTGGTGCGCCCCCTGCTGGAGTCACCGTGTGTCACAGTTTGAACTCAGTGTGGTTTGTGTGCAGGTCTGAAGTACCTCCACTCTGCAGGGATCCTCCACAGAGACATCAAACCTGGAAACCTCCTGGTCAACAGTAACTGCCTGCTGAAGGTGAGGCCCTGTCACACGCTGCACCTGCACCACCTCAAGCTCAAGGCTCCTACACTTTAAAGCAGAACTAAGTAACATTTTTACCTGAAGTCTTTCTAAGTCCGTGCGGTGGTTGCCCTCGCTGTCGCCCCCTGCTGTCTCTGAGCACAAAAGTCTGTGAAACGTCTCTTTTTTATATTTGGTGAAATGTTTTTGTGTGTGTTTTACCTCCTTATCTCAATAAAAAGGAGAAAAAAGCATCTTTTTACTGGGAGACCTGCAGGGGGCGCTCAGTCACTGAAGTCACTTAGTTCTGCTTTAATCAGACTTTGTCGCACACTTTTTGATGCCTGAGCTCGGGTTTTGTGTAAAAGGATTTGTCTGTGAGTGAAGACACACGGCAGCTTTAAAAACACAGAGGAGCAGTTCTGGATTCTTAACCTCGTCCTCAGACGTTCACACGTGTCCTCAGACGTTCACACGTGTCCTCAGGTGTTCACACATGTCCTCAGACGTTCACACATGTCCTCAGACGTTCACACGTGTCCTCAGACGTTCACACATGTCCTCAGGTGTTCACACGTGTCCTCAGGTGTTCACACATGTCCTCAGACGTTCACACGTGTCCTCAGGTGTTCACACGTGTCCTCAGGTGTTCACACATGTCCTCAGACGTTCACACGTGTCCTCAGGTGTCCTCAGACGTTCACACGTGTCCTCAGACGTTCACACATGTCCTCAGACGTTCACACGTGTCCTCAGACGTTCACACGTGTCCTCAGACGTTCACACATGTCCTCAGACGTTCACACGTGTCCTCAGGTGTCCTCAGACGTTCACACGTGTCCTCAGACGTTCACACATGTCCTCAGACGTTCACACGTGTCCTCAGGTGTTCACACGTGTCCTCAGGTGTTCACACATGTCCTCAGACGTTCACACGTGTCCTCAGGTGTCCTCAGACGTTCACACGTGTCCTCAGACGTTCACACATGTCCTCAGGTGTTCACACGTGTCCTCAGACGTTCACGCTTGTCCTCAGGTGTTCACACTTGTCCTCAGACGTTCACACGTGTCCTCAGGTGTCCTCAGACGTTCACACGTGTCCTCAGACGTTCACACATGTCCTCAGACGTTCACACGTGTCCTCAGGTGTCCTCAGACGTTCACACGTGTCCTCAGACGTTCACACATGTCCTCAGGTGTCCTCAGACGTTCACACGTGTCCTCAGACGTTCACACATGTCCTCAGGTGTCCTCAGACGTTCACACGTGTCCTCAGACGTTCACACATGTCCTCAGGTGTCCTCAGACGTTCACGCGTGTCCTCAGACGTTCACACATGTCCTCAGGTGTTCACACGTGTCCTCAGGTGTTCACACGTGTCCTCAGACGTTCACGCGTGTCCTCAGGTGTTCACACATGTCCTCAGACGTTCACACGTGTCCTCAGGTGTCCTCAGACGTTCACACGTGTCCTCAGGTGTTCACACGTGTCCTCAGGTGTTCACACATGTCCTCAGACGTTCACACGTGTCCTCAGGTGTCCTCAGACGTTCACACGTGTCCTCAGACGTTCACACATGTCCTCAGGTGTCCTCAGGCGTTCACACGTGTCCTCAGACGTTCACACGTGTCCTCAGGTGTTCACACATGTCCTCAGACGTTCACACGTGTCCTCAGGTGTCCTCAGACGTTCACACGTGTCCTCAGACGTTCACACATGTCCTCAGGTGTTCACACGTGTCCTCAGGTGTTCACACATGTCCTCAGACGTTCACATGTCCTCAGACGTTCACACGTGTCCTCAGGTGTCCTCAGACGTTCACACGTGTCCTCAGGTGTCCTCAGACGTTCACACGTGTCCTCAGGTGTCCTCAGACGTTCACACGTGTCCTCAGGTGTCCTCAGACGTTCACACGTGTCCTCAGGTGTCCTCAGACGTTCACACGTGTCCTCAGGTGTCCTCAGACGTTCACACGTGTCCTCAGACGTTCACACGTGTCCTCAGGTGTCCTCAGACGTTCACACGTGTCCTCAGACGTTCACACATGTCCTCAGGTGTTCACACGTGTCCTCAGACGTTCACGCGTGTCCCTCTCCTCAGATCTGTGACTTCGGCCTGGCCCGTGTGGAGGAGCCTGACCCGTCCCGGCACATGACTCAGGAGGTGGTCACTCAGTACTACAGAGCTCCAGAGGTGCTCATGGGCTGCAGACACTACGGCTCCGCCATCGACGTCTGGTCCGTCGGCTGCATCTTCGCCGAGCTCCTGGGACGAAGGATCCTGTTCCAGGCCCAGAGCCCCATCCAGCAGGTATGCACCTGCCGCACCCTCTGCACCTGCCGCACCCTCTGCACCTGCCTCACCCTCTGCACCTGCCTCACCCTCTGCACCTGCTGCATCCTCTGCACCTGCTCCACCCTCTGCACCTGCCTCACCCTCTGCACCTGCTGCATCCTCTGCACCTGCCTCACCCTCTGCACCTGCCTCACCCTCTGCACCTGCCTCACCCTCTGCACCTGCCGCACCCTCTGCACCTGCCTCACCCTCTGCACCTGCCTCATCCTCTGCACCTGCCGCATCCTCTGCACCTGCCACATCCTCTGCACCTGCCACATCCTCTGCACCTGCCTCACCCTCTGCACCTGCCTCACCCTCTGCACCTGCCTCACCCTCTGCACCTGCCTCACCCTCTGCACCTGCCTCACCCTCTGCACCTGCTGCATCCTCTGCACCTGCCTCACCCTCTGCACCTGCCTCACCCTCTGCACCTGCCTCACCCTCTGCACCTGCCTCACCCTCTGCACCTGCCTCACCCTCTGCACCTGCCTCACCCTCTGCACCTGCCTCACCCTCTGCACCTGCCTCACCCTCTGCACCTGCCTCACCCTCTGCACCTGCCTCACCCTCTGCACCTGCCTCACCCTCTGCACCTGCCTCACCCTCTGCACCTGCTGCATCCTCTGCACCTGCCTCATCCTCTGCACCTGCCACATCCTCTGCACCTGCCACATCCTCTGCACCTGCCTCACCCTCTGCACCTGCCTCACCCTCTGCACCTGCCTCACCCTCTGCACCTGCCTCACCCTCTGCACCTGCCTCACCCTCTGCACCTGCTGCATCCTCTGCACCTGCTGCATCCTCTGCACCTGCCTCATCCTCTGCACCTGCCTCACCCTCTGCACCTGCCTCACCCTCTGCACCTGCTGCATCCTCTGCACCTGCCTCACCCTCTGCACCTGCCTCACCCTCTGCACCTGCCTCACCCTCTGCACCTGCTGCATCCTCTGCACCTGCCTCACCCTCTGCACCTGCTGCATCCTCTGCACCTGCTGCATCCTCTGCACCTGCCTCACCCTCTGCACCTGCCTCACCCTCTGCACCTGCTGCATCCTCTGCACCTGCCTCACCCTCTGCACCTGCCTCACCCTCTGCACCTGCCTCACCCTCTGCACCTGCCTCACCCTCTGCACCTGCCTCACCCTCTGCACCTGCCTCACCCTCTGCACCTGCCTCACCCTCTGCACCTGCCTCACCCTCTGCACCTGCTCCACCCTCTGCACCTGCCTCACCCTCTGCACCTGCCTCACCCTCTGCACCTGCCTCACCCTCTGCACCTGCCTCACCCTCTGCACCTGCCTCACCCTCTGCACCTGCCTCACCCTCTGCACCTGCCTCACCCTCTGCACCTGCCTCACCCTCTGCACCTGCCTCACCCTCTGCACCTGCCTCACCCTCTGCACCTGCCTCACCCTCTGCACCTGCCTCACCCTCTGCACCCGCCTCACCCTCTGCACCCGCCTCACCCTCTGCACCTGCTCCACCCTCTGCACCTGCTCCACCCTCTGCACCTGCCTCATCCTCTGCACCTGCTTCACCCTCTGCACCTGCCTCACCCTCTGCACCTGCCTCACCCTCTGCACCTGCCTCACCCTCTGCACCCGCCTCACCCTCTGCACCTGCTCCACCCTCTGCACCTGCTCAACTCTCTGCACCTGCTGCATCCTCTGCACCTGCTGCATCCTCTGCACCTGCCTCACCCTCTGCACCTGCCTCACCCTCTGCACCTGCCTCACCCTCTGCACCTGCCTCACCCTCTGCACCTGCCTCACCCTCTGCACCTGCCTCACCCTCTGCACCTGCTCCACCCTCTGCACCTGCCTCACCCTCTGCACCTGCTTCACCCTCTGCACCTGCCTCACCCTCTGCACCTGCCTCACCCTCTGCACCTGCCTCACCCTCTGCACCTGCCTCACCCTCTGCACCTGCCTCACCCTCTGCACCTGCCTCACCCTCTGCACCTGCCTCACCCTCTGCACCTGCTGCATCCTCTGCACCTGCCTCACCCTCTGCACCTGCCTCACCCTCTGCACCTGCCTCACCCTCTGCACCCGCCTCACCCTCTGCACCCGCTCCACCCTCTGCACCTGCTCCACTCTCTGCACCTGCTGCATCCTCTGCACCTGCTGCATCCTCTGCACCTGCCTCACCCTCTGCACCTGCCTCACCCTCTGCACCTGCTCTGCCTCATGTTAATAAAGAAAAAATATTTCAGATTTTCATCAATGACACACTTCATCCATAAATATTCTCTAAAGCTTCAGTCCCAGATTTAATTTGGTTCAAAAAATGTTTTAAAACTCTCAATGTTCAATGGACGTAACTGTTCATTTTCTCTGACCCTCTGCCCTCCTGACCCTCCTGACCCTCTGCCCTCCTGACCCTCTGCCCTCCTGACCCTCTGCCCTCCTGACCCTCTGCCCTCCTGACCCTCTGCCCTCCTGACCCTCTGCCCTCCTGACCCTCTGCCCTCCTGACCCTCTGACCCTCTGCCCTCCTGACCCTCTGACCCTCTGCCCTCCTGACCCTCTGCCCTCCTGACCTCTGACCCTCTGCCCTCCTGACCCTCTGACCCTCTGCCCTCCTGACCCTCTGCCCTCCTGACCCTCTGACCCTCTGACCTGCCCTCCTGACCCTCTGACCCTCTGCCCTCCTGACCCTCTGACCCTCTGCCCTCCTGACCCTCTGCCCTCCTGACCCTCCGCCCCCCTGACCCTCTGCCCCTCTTCCCCTCCTGACCTCTGACCTCTGCCCCTCTTCCCCTCCTGACCCTCTGCCCTCCTGACCCTCTGCCCTCCTGACCCTCTGCCCGCCTGACCCTCTGCCCCTCTTCCCCTCCTGCCCCTCTGCCCTCCTGACCCTCTGCCCCTCTTCCCCTCCTGCCCCTCTTCCCCTCCTGCCCCTCTGACCTCTGCCCCCCTTCCCCTCTGCCCCCCTGACCCTCTGACCTCTGCCCTCCTTACCCTCCTGCCCTTCTGCCCCCCTTCCCCCCCTGACCTCTGACCTCTGCCCCCCTTCCCCTCCTGACCCTCTTCCCCTCCTGCCCCTCTGCCCTCCTGACCCTCCTGCCCTCCTGACCCTCTTCCCCTCCTGCCCCCCTGACCTCTGACCTCTGCCCTCCTGACCCTCTGCCCTCCTGACCCTCTGCCCTCCTGACCCTCTGCCCTCCTGACCCTCTGCCCTCCTGACCCTCTGCCCTCCTGACCCTCTGCCCTCCTGACCCTCTGCCCCTCTTCCCCTCCTGACCCTTTGCCCCCTTGACCCTCTGACCTCTGCCCCCCTGCCCCTCTTCCCCTCCTGCCCCTCTGCCCCCCTGACCCTCTGACCTCTGCCCTCCTGCCCCTCTGCCCCTCTGCCCTCCTGCCCCTCTTCCCCTTCCACCCCCTGCCCCTCTGCCCTCCTGCCCCTCTTCCCCCCTGCCCCTCTGACCCTCCGCCCTCCTGCCCCCCTGACCTCTGACCTCTGCCCCCCTTCCCCTTCCCCCCCCTGCCCCTCTGCCCTCCTGCCCCTCTTCCCCTCTGCCCCCCTGACCCCCTGACCTCTGACCTCTGCCCTCTGCCCTCAGCTGGACCTGATCACTGACCTGCTGGGCACTCCTCCTCTGTCGTCTCTGTCGTCGGCGTGTGAAGGGGCCAGGGCTCACATCCTCAGAGGACCTCACAAACCGGTGAGAGCCCCATGTCCCGCCCCCTGGTCCTGGG
>CM033627.1:36630409-36695409 GCA_019453435.1 Rhinogobius similis | reverse complement strand
GGAACACGCTAACGCCAGCGGAACACGCTAACGGTACATGCTAACGCTAACGGTACACGCTAACGGTACACGCTAACGGTACACGCTAACGCCAGCGGATCACGCTAATGGTACACGCTAACGCCAGCGGAACACGCTAACGCCAGCGGAACACGCTAACGCCAGCGGAACACGCTAACGCCAGCGGAACACGCTAACGCCAGCGGAACACGCTAACGCCAGCGGAACACGCTAACGGTACATGCTAACGCTAACGGTACACGCTAACGGTACACGCTAACGGTACACGCTAACGCCAGCGGATCACGCTAACGGTACACGCTAACGCCAGCGGAACACGCTAACGCCAGCGGAACACGCTAACGCCAGCGGAACACGCTAACGCCAGCGGAACACGCTAACGCCAGCGGAACACGCTAACGCCAGCGGAACACGCTAACGCCAGCGGAACACGCTAACGCCAGCGGTACACGCTAACGGTACACGCTAACGGTACACGCTAACGGTACACGCTAACGGTACACGCCAATGGAACACGCTAAAGGTACACGCTAACGCCAACAGAACACACTAACTGAACACGCCAACGGTACACGCTAACGCCAACAGTATGCGGTAACGCCAACGGTATGCGGTAACGCCAACGGTACGCGCTAACGCCAACGGTACGCGCTAACGCCAACGGTACGCGCTAACGCCAACAGTACACGCTAATGCAAGCTAACGCCAGCGCTACACACTAACACCAGCACTACACCCTAACGCAAGCTAACGCCAATGGTACATGCTAACGCCAAAAGTACACGCTAATGCCAACCGTGCACGCTAACGCCAAAGGTACACGCTAATGCAAGCTAACACCAACGGTACACGCTAACGCCAACGGTACATGCTAACGCAAGCTTACTCAAGCTAACCCCAAGGGACACGAGTTAACTCAAACAGACACAAGCTAACGCAAAAGGTCACAAGCAAAACCTGTCACAGGCTAACGCAAACCAGTCACAGGCTAACGCAAATGGACACAGGCTAACGCAAACCAGTCACAGGCTAACGCAAACCAGTCACAGGCTAACGCAAACCAGTCACAGGCTAACGCAAACCAGTCACAGGCTAACGCAAACCAGTCACAGGCTAACGCAAACCAGTCACAGGCTAACGCAAACCTGTCACAGGCTAACGCAAACCTGTCACAGGCTAACGCAAACGGACACAGGCTAACGCAAACCAGTCACAGGCTAACGCAAACCAGTCACAGGCTAACGCAAACCAGTCACAGGCTAACGCAAACCAGTCACAGGCTAACGCAAACCAGTCACAGGCTAACGCAAACCAGTCACAGGCTAACGCAAACCTGTCACAGGCTAACGCAAACCTGTCACAGGCTAACGCAAACCAGTCACAGGCTAACGCAAACCTGTCACAGGCTAACGCAAACGGACACAGGCTAACGCAAACCTGTCACAGGCTAACGCAAACCTGTCACAGGCTAACGCAAACCAGTCACAGGCTAACGCAAACCAGTCACAGGCTAACGCAAACCAGTCACAGGCTAACGCAAACCAGTCACAGGCTAACGCAAACCTGTCACAGGCTAACGCAGACAGACACAAGCTAACACAGACAGACACAAGCTAACCCAAGCTAACCCAGACAGACACAAGCTAACACAGACAGACCCAAGCTAACGCAGACAGACACAAGCTAACCCAAGCTAACCCAGACAGACACAAGCTAACACAGACAGACACAAGCTAACACAGACAGACACAAGCTAACCCAAGCTAACCCAGACAGACGCAAGCTAACACAGACAGACCCAAGCTAACGCAGACAGACACAAGCTAACCCAAGCTAACCCAGACAGACGCAAGCTAACACAGACAGACCCAAGCTAACGCAGACAGACACAAGCTAACCCAAGCTAACCCAGACAGACACAAGCTAACGCAGACAGACACAAGCTAACCCAAGCTAACACAGACAGACTCCACGGTTGGCTCTGGTTTATGGCTCACGTCGCTCTCATTTCTGGACCTTTTCACATGAAACAAAAACCGGCGCAAAGCTTAACATCGACTCTGTCGGGGAAAATAAAATGAGCGGAAATTATTTTGCCTTTAATATCTCTAATTTGGCTTCAACAAAAATGTATGGACCTTTTAAAAGTCCCTAAATTCCTGAACGGAGCAAACGTTGAGCGTGACATCGTGACCGACACAGAAACCGGTATTTAACTCAGAATCTCAGAAAATCTAAAAAGTGCATGTGTTTTGTGTAAAAGCCTCAGAGTCGTGACATTTAAACACATTTACCAAACATTTGAAGCACATTTCACTGGACACATCCTCACTGCAGTGGAGAAACATCACACACTTTAACACTAATTATACTTTTGTGAAAATACATTTGATTTTTTTAAATACAGAAAAGCAGTGACGTGGCAGATAAAGCGCTCCAGCTCTTCTCCGTCAAACGCTGCGATGACGTCGTGAAGCTCCGTTAACGCGTCTCGCTCTCGGTTTGGCGTGTGCCGTTTAAGCCCCGCCTCCTGCTGCGGCGGCGCTCGTCTTTGACAGACGTCGGTGCGGACGCGGCCCGTCGACAAACTTCAGGATCCCCAACGTTTGCCAAGGTTCTCCTCCTGGACTCAAAGCTCACTGTGTCGTAAACATTCATAATAATAATGATGATGAGGAGGAGGAGGTGTGTCCTCGTGTAGCAGACACTTCCTGCTTCGTTCCTTTGTTTCTTCTGAAGTTTTACTGAATTTTGTTGTAGTTTTCACATGTTTTTGAGGCCGAGAGGCTTTAGAGAGCCCCTGGAGAGGACCTGGTCTGGACCTGGAGAGGACCTGGTCTGGACCTGGTCTGGACCTGGTCTGGACCTGGAGAGGACCTGGTCTGGACCTGGTCTGGACCTGGTCTGGACCTGGAGAGGACCTGGTCTGGACCTGGTCTGGACCTGGTCTGGACCTGGTCTGGACCTGGTCTGGACCTGGAGAGGACCTGGTCTGGACCTGGTCTGGACCTGGTCTGGACCTGGTCTGGACCTGGTCTGGACCTGGTCTGGACCTGGAGAGGACCTGGAGAGGACCTGGTCTGGACCTGGTCTGGACCTGGAGAGGACCTGGTCTGGACCTGGTCTGGACCTGGTCTGGACCTGGTCTGGACCTGGTCTGGACCTGGTCTGGACCTGGAGAGGACCTGGTCTGGACCTGGTCTGGACCTGGTCTGGACCTGGAGAGGACCTGGTCTGGACCTGGTTTGGACCTGGTTTGGACCTGGGCCACTTCTTGCTTTAGTCCTCGATTGAATCTGGGTTAGACTTTGTTCAGTTACGGACTTATTCCAAAATTACTCCCGGTCCCGGTCCAGTCCCGGTCCAGTCCCAGTCCCGGTCCAGTCCCGGTCCCTCTCCAGACCTGCGTTTGGCTCGTTCCAGTGTTTTTTATTCTTTTATTTCTTTTATTTATTGAGTGACTGAGAGTAAAGTGTGAATGTCGTTGGATTCTTTGGTGTTGAAGACGTTCTGGTTCGTTTCTGGTTTTCAGACTTAGATTCTGGGTTTGTTCCCGTCTCGGACCGTTTTACCTCGTATTCTGGAGCCTGAGGTCTGGACTCTGCTTTGTTTGTTCGGCGTCTCCTTAAAACGGCATGAGCTGCTCACACGGTGCATGGAGCGCGAGAAAGAACGAGGAAAAGAAAAGAACGAAAACAAGAAAACAGCAGCATCACAAACTGAAACCAACGGAACTCTGACTCGTTCAAAAAGTGCATGTTTGAAAAGAACGTGAGACCACCTGATGACATCACCAGGTGGGCCGGAGCCTTCAGGCGTGAGACCGGGATCCACCTGATGACATCACCAGGTGGGCCGGAGCCTTCAGGCGTGAGACCGGGATCCACCTGATGACATCACCAGGTGGGCCGGAGCCTTCAGGCGTGAGATCGATCCACCTGATGACATCACCAGGTGGACCGGAGCCTTCAGGCGTGAGACCAGGATCCACCTGATGACATCACCAGGTGGGCCGGAGCCTTCAGGCGTGAGATCGATCCACCTGATGACATCACCAGGTGGACCGGAGCCTTCAGGCGTGAGACCAGGATCCACCTGATGACATCACCAGGTGGGCCGGAGCCTTCGGGCGTGAGACCGGGATCCACCTGATGACATCACCAGGTGGACCGGAGCCTTCAGGCGTGAGACCGGGATCCACCTGATGACATCACCAGGTGGACCGGAGCCTTCAGGCGTGAGACCAGGATCCACCTGATGACATCACCAGGTGGGCCGGAGCCTTCGGGCGTGAGACCGGGATCCACCTGATGACATCACCAGGTGGGCCGGAGCCTTCAGGCGTGAGACCGGGATCCACCTGATGACATCACCAGGTGGGCCGGAGCCTTCAGGCGTGAGACCGGGATCCACCTGATGACATCACCAGGTGGACCGGAGCCTTCAGGCGTGAGACCAGGATCCACCTGATGACATCACCAGGTGGACCGGAGCCTTCAGGCGTGAGGGGTTTTGTTTTGTTTCTGTTGAAGAGTCCAGGCCTCCAGGGGGCGCTGTGTACATGTGCATGTGGTTCAACACGTTTCCACGGAGACAGGCGGCCATTTTGGGTTTGTGGAAACTGATTTAGGATTCAGTTCAATATCTGGACCGCCCCCGGACCAGGCCCCGGACCAGACCCCGGTCCAGACTGTGGTCCAAACTGTGGTCCAGGCCCGGTCCAGACTGTGGTCCAGACTGTGGTCCAGACTGTGGTCCAGGCTGTGGTCCAGGCTGTGGTCCAGGCTGTGGTCCAGACTGTGGTCCAGACTGTGGTCCAGACTGTGGTCCAGGCTGTGGTCCAGGCTGTGGTCCAGACTGTGGTCCAGGCTGTGGTCCAGGCCTGGTCCAGACTGTGGTCCAGGCTGTGGTCCAGGCTGTGGTCCAGGCCTGGTCCAGACTGTGGTCCAGACTGTGGTCCAGACTGTGGTCCAGACTGTGGTCCAGACCCCGGTCCAGGCCTGGTCCAGACCCGGTCCAGACTGTGGTCCAGGCCCGGTCCAAACCCGGTCCAGGCCCGGTCCAGACCCCGGTCCAGACCCCGGTCCAGACCCCGGGCCAGACCCCGGTCCAGACTGTGGTCCAGGCCCGGTCCAGGGGCGGTCTCTTGCTGTTTTGTCTGTTCTGGTCCAGTTGTGGTGGACTTTGATGATACTTGAATTTCTTAAACTGTTTAAACTTTAGACAAAAGTAGAAACCAATAAAACACTGGACTGAAGCCGAGTCTGTGTCGTGTGTCGCGGAAAATGATCCAAACCCAGAGCCTGGACTCAAACACGAGGCTCAGGGGGAGGACAGGACGGTCTGATGTGCTGAATATAAACCACGTCTGAAAATGACAGGAAGTGAAACAAACTGATGAATCACACAAGTCATGCATCATTCACAAATGTCTTTGTCCACCCTGCAGTTTAGTCCTGGATTCAGACACTTTCACCGTCAGATCGATGCAACACTCTGTGGATCTGATTTAAACCAATGATGACGCTGTTACACAGGCCCCGCCTCCTTCTGAGGTCATGACATCATCACGTTTGACCAGGCTCGTCCTGAGCACAAATGTTTGTCCAAAACCCACTCAGGGGCTTTTCACCTGCAGCATTTTACCTTTTTGTTATTCTTTATAACCAGTTATTCTTATTAATAATAATAATCACACATTCTCTCCTCCGGCTGCAGGACGAGGGTGGAGGTGAGGGGAGGTGGAGGAGGTGAGGGGGGAGGTGGAGGAGGTGAGGGGGGAGGTGGAGGAGGTGAAGGGGGAGGTGGGGGAGGAGGTGAGGGGCGAGGTGGTGGAGGGGAGGTGGAGGAGGTGATGGAGGAGGTGAAAGGGGAGGTGAGGGAGGGGGAGGAGGTGAGGGGGGAGGTGGAGGAGAAGGGGGAGGTGGAGGAGGTGATGGAGGAGGTGAAGGGGGAGGTGGAGGAGGTGATGGAGGAGGTGAAAGGGGAGGTGAGGGAGGTGGAGGAGGTGAAGGGGCAGGTGGAGGAGGTGATGGGGCAGGTGGAGGAGGTGAAGAGGGAGGTGGGGGAGGTGAAGGGGAGGTGAGGAGGTGAGGAGGAGGTGAGGGGGGAGGTGGAGGTGAAGGGGGAGGTGGAGGAGGTGAAGGGGGAGGTGGAGGAGGTGAAGGGGGAGGTGGAGGAGGTGAAGGGGGAGGTGGAGGTGAAGGGGGAGGTGGAGGTGAAGGGGGAGGTGAGGGAGGGGGAGGAGGTGAGGGGGGAGGTGGAGGAGGTGAAGGGGGAGGTGGAGGGGGAGGTGGAGGTGAAGGGGGAGGTGGAGGAGGTGAAGGGGGAGGTGAAGGGGGAGGTGGAGGTGAAGGGGGAGGTGAAGGGGGAGGTGGAGGAGGTGATGGAGGAGGTGGAGGTGAAGGAGGTGATGGAGGAGGTGAAGGGGGAGGTGGAGGAGGTGAAGGGGGAGGTGGAGGTGAAGGGGGAGGTGGAGGTGAAGGGGGAGGTGGAGGAGGTGATGGAGGAGGTGGAGGAGGTGAAGGGGGAGGTGATGGAGGAGGTGAGGATGGACTCCATGATTATTATATCATATTTATTCAAGTCGATGTTGAACTGGTCTCACTGGGGCCTGACCGCACTTTGGGAACCACTGTGTGATGTTTAG
The DNA here is from genome assembly GCA_019453435.1 of Rhinogobius similis. Classification (NCBI taxonomy): domain Eukaryota; kingdom Metazoa; phylum Chordata; class Actinopteri; order Gobiiformes; family Gobiidae; genus Rhinogobius; species Rhinogobius similis. The sequence goes on along the minus strand of CM033627.1, from coordinate 36,688,739 downwards.
GCGTATTTTATATTTGGTGTAAACCCTTTAAAACGTGATGTGTCCAGCAGGAGGCGCCTGGAGCAAAATGAAGTCAATGTTTGAAGGATTATCTCACATTAGATTAGATTCTATGGTTTGAAGAGTTTGTTGGAAAAAAGAAACACTTTTGCATTTCCAGAGTAAAAGGTCAGTGAGTTTGATTTTCTGTAACAAACCTGGACTAAATACAATGTTCTCGCCTTAAAATTGTGTTTTATCTTCAAAATAATCTAATTTCTGGCTCAGTCTCTAATACATCTGTGGATAAATGAACGACTGTGGCTCCACATTTCTGAGGATCCTTCAGTCAAACCATAAATCTGATTGTTCTTCATCAAAAACACAAAGAGTTGATGATAATTTGCTCAAACATGACGTTAATCCAATAATAAACGTGTCTGAGCCTCTGACGTCACTGGGGCTCGCGCTGGTTTTATTCAGACTTAAAGGGTCTTTGTTCAAACCGAAACAGTAACGTCACGTGACCTGGTGCGGCTCAGCGGCGGCGGCTAACGGCACCGGGGCCAGAATCCCACTTTTACAGCGACGGAGGCGGCGTGACGGCGCTGGAGCCCCGCCGTGAGCATGAGCTAACGACCGGGGCCGGTGAAGCTCGTCGGTGAGTCTGGACCGGGCCGGACCGGGGCTAACGGGGCGAAGCTAACGGGGCGAAGCTAACGGGGCGAAGCTAACGGGGCTAACGGGGCTAACAACAAGCGCCACCGGAGCGTCTGTCGCAGCGGCTCTTTCCTGCTCTTTTCCCGCTCTTTCCTGCTCTTTTCCCGCTCGTTAAACACTCGGACCCGCCGTGGTTCGTCTCTTCTTGTCTCCGTCTCACGGTGTTCGGTTCGGTTCTGACGGTTCTGGCCCCGAAATCCGCGCCAAAGTCCCAAACGTCACGGTTCATTCTGACGGACCGTTATGTTTGTCTGTTTTATGGCCTTTTCCTTTTATTCTCCACATTTCAGTCATAAATCGTCTTTTCGCGGAACAGAGTGAGCTCCGTGTTTATTACACGGAGATTTAACAAAGGACGACATGAAAGTGTAGAAGCGTAATAGACGTGTAATGACGTCACAACAGGCCCGACACGCGTGTCCTGCGCTTTAGTTGTGGAACAGAATCAAATGAAGAAGAAAGAGTTTAAATCAAGACGGAGCGACGGAAAAACAGAGATTAAAAATAAAACCTGCAGGTGTCAGACTCACGTGAGTGACGTCAGACCCACGTGAGTGACGTCAGAGCTTTAACTGGAGTTCATTAAAGCTGTTGATGACGCTGTGGTTTCACAAACTCAGAAAAGTAGATTTTACTTTTGTCTCAAACGTGACGCTCGAACATTTCCATCTTTTGTAACAAAAAGAAAAGTCTGACGTCAACAATAAACAGTTTGTTGTTTATTGTTTATTGTTTGTTGTTTGTTGTTCAGGTGCCTGAGGCCACAGCAGCACGATGCCTTTCCCTCCTCCACCACCAGGGGGCCCTCCACCTGCCCCCGCCCTCAGCCAGGTACATGCACCTGTCTCTGCACCTGTCACTGCACCTGTCTCTGTCTCTGCTCCTGTCTCTGTCTCTGCACCTGTCACTGCTCCTGTCCCTGTCTCTGTCTCTGTCTTCTTGTGAATGTAGTTTTAAACATTTGCTAAAGTTAAACTTTGAGAAAGTCATTTATTCTAAAAAGTAAAAGGAGCCAAACGTTCGATGAGGGTCGGTTGTTAAAGGACCGTTTCAAACCCGTCACATATTTATAGATTTAGTGTCGTCTGATCGGAGCTGGAGTGTTCAGTGTGTTGTCCTGTGTGCCGCAGTCGCCCGGATGCCCTCCCGCCGCCAGCGCTGACCGTGGAGCGCTTCTGTCCGACATCTGCCGCGGTGCCAGACTGCGGCGAGTGACGGACGCCAGCGACAGGAGCGCGCCGCAGCTGCAGGGCCCCCAGAGCCCCCCGGACAGTAAGACCCCGCCCTCCGAGCACCCGTACTTCCGTTTGTACCAGTACCTCCAGCAGGGGGCGCCGCGGACCTCCTCCACTAACAGCCTCGGCTCCACAGACAGTAAGACCTCACGCAGACGCCCCGGACCTCTGCTCTGGACCTCAGGCCCCGAGTCTGACCTCGACCCAAACCCCACGTCTGCGTCTGTGAGCGACCGTTAGCGCGAGCGTCTGTGAGCGACCGTTAGCGCGAGCGTCTGTGAGCGACCGTTAGCGTGAGCGACCGTTAGCGCGAGCGTCTGTTAGCGCCGACCGTTAGCGCGAGCGTCTGTTAGCGAACGTTAGCGCGAGCCTCTGTTAGCGCCGACCGTTAGCGCGAGCGTCTGTTAGCACCGACCGTTAGCACGAGTGTCTGTTAGCGCCGACCGTTTGCGCCGACCGTTAGCGTGAGCGTCTGTTAGCGAACGTTAGCGCGAGCGTCTGTTAGCCCCGACCGTTAGCGCGAGCGTCTGTTAGCGAACGTTAGCGCGAGCGTCTGTTAGCGCCGACCGTTAGCGCGAGCGTCTGTTAGCACCGACCGTTAGCACGAGTGTCTGTTAGTGCCGACCGTTAGCGCCGACCGTTAGCGCCGACCGTTAGCGCCGACCGTTAGCGCGAGCGTCTGCTGAGAGCGGAGTTCGATTTGATCACGAGTCGTGTTCACTTTGTATTTTTCTGTTTCTTTAACTGAGCTGCTCCTTTGTGATTGTGATTGTTATGACTCGTGCGGCTGGGGTTTGTTAGGATTCAGTTCAAATTCACATTTTAAACACAATTTTCCCACTTTCACTCACGTTTTTGTCACTTGTGTTTGTCATGTTTAACTGCATCTTTGTCACTTTTAGTCACGTTTTAGTCACACATTTTTATCTGTTTTGGTTGCTCTTTTGTCTCTTGTTTCAGAACACGTTTGTACAAATCACAGACCGTACACATCAGTGGACTGTGGGATTGTGACGTCACTTATAGCGTTTGCCTCCAGCCAAATGAAGCCCATCGCGGCTAAAGTGAAGCTAGCAGTGATAGCGGCTAAAGTGGAGCTAGCAGTTATAGTGGCTAAAGTGGAGCTAGCAGTTATAGTGGCTAAAGTGGAGCTAGCAGTTATAGCGGCTAAAGTGGAGCTAGCAGTTATAGCGGCTAAAGTGGAGCTAGCAGTTATAGTGGCTAAAGTGGAGCTAGCAGTTATAGCGGCTAAAGTGGAGCTAGCAGTTATAGCGGCTAAAGCGGAGCTAGCAGTTATAGCGGCTAAAGTGGAGCTAGCAGTTATAGCGGCTAAAGTGGAGCTAGCAGTTATAGTGGCTAAAGTGGAGCTAGCAGTGATAGCGGCTAAAGTGGAGCTAGCAGTTATAGTGGCTAAAGTGGAGCTAGCAGTTATAGCGGCTAAAGTGGAGCTAGCAGTTATAGCGGCTAAGCGGGCTAGCAGTTATAGCGGCTAAAGTGGAGCTAGCAGTTATAGCGGCTAACGTGGAGCTAGCAGTTATAGCGGCTAAAGTGGAGCTAGCAGTTATAGTGGCTAAAGTGGAGCTAGCAGTGATAGCGGCTAAAGTGGAGCTAGCAGTTATAGTGGCTAAAGTGGAGCTAGCAGTTATAGTGGCTAAAGTGGAGCTAGCAGTTATAGCGGCTAAAGTGGAGCTAGCAGTTATAGCGGCTAAAGCGGAGCTAGCAGTTATAGCGGCTAAAGTGGAGCTAGCAGTTATAGCGGCTAAAGCGGGCTGGCAGTTATAGCGGCTAAAGTGGAGCTAGCAGTTATAGCGGCTAAAGTGGAGCTAGCAGTTATAGTGGCTAAAGTGGAGCTAGCAGTTATAGCGGCTAAAGTGGAGCTAGCAGTTATAGCGGCTGGCGGAGCTAGCAGTTATAGCGGCTAAAGTGGAGCTAGCAGTTATAGTGGCTAAAGTGGAGCTAGCAGTTATAGCGGCTAAAGCGGAGCTAGCAGTTATAGCGGCTAAAGTGGAGCTAGCAGTTATAGCGGCTAAAGCGGAGCTAGCAGTTATAGCGGCTAAAGTGGAGCTAGCAGTAATAGCGGCTAACGTGGAGCTAGCAGTTATAGTGGCTAAAGTGGAGCTAGCAGTTATAGCGGCTAAAGTGGAGCTAGCAGTTATAGCGGCTAAGACGGAGCTAGCAGTTATAGCGGCTAAGACGGAGCTAGCAGTTATAGTGGCTAAAGTGGAGCTAGCAGTTATAGCGGCTAAAGTGGAGCTAGCAGTTATAGCGGCTAAAGTGGAGCTAGCAGTTATAGCGGCTAAAGTGGAGCTAGCAGTTATAGTGGCTAAAGTGGAGCTAGCAGTTATAGCGGCTAAAGTGGAGCTAGCAGTTATAGCGGCTAAAGTGGAGCTAGCAGTTATAGCGGCTAAAGTGGAGCTAGCAGTTATAGCGGCTAAAGTGGAGCTAGCAGTTATAGCGGCTAAAGTGGAGCTAGCAGTTATAGTGGCTAAAGTGGAGCTAGCAGTTATAGCGGCTAAAGTGGAGCTAGCAGTTATAGTGGCTAAAGTGGAGCTAGCAGTTATAGCGGCTAAAGTGGAGCTAGCAGTTATAGTGGCTAAAGTGGAGCTAGCAGTTATAGCGGCTAAAGTGGAGCTAGCAGTTATAGCGGCTAAAGCGGAGCCAGACTCCATATTTAAATCCGAGTGCGTATCGTGGCCACACGGACCAATCAGGAGCGCAGTTGCTAACGGTCTCCACCCCTCGGTGAGAGGAGACGGCGGCAACGTGCGGCGCTAGCTTCATGGAGCCTCCATAGCTGCTTCCTATTTGGAACGCGGCGGCTAGCATGCTAACATGGTCCACTGATATCTACAGTCTATGGTACAAATCCAAACTACAACGTGAGCAGTTTTTAATCGAATCAACAGAAGGCATTTTGTTGTTTGTGGAAATGATGGCTCTTCAAACACTACAGTCTTTGTGATTTGTTTATTCCATCCATTAAATGTAGTTTTTGTGTGGATTTGGTTTAATTGTGCCGCTCTGGCCTTTAAGAGGGAAATAAAGTCATCAGAGGCTAAACAACAGGAGAAACACTAAATTATAAATTACTTATTAATAACTTCACAGCTACATTTCCTTGTTCATCAAAGACTAAAGTTTTTTACAGTAAAAATACAAAGTGAATAAAACATAAACCGTGTGTAAAACATCGGTCTCGCTGGACACTTGAATCGTTCTCAGACAGAAGCGTCGTTTGTCCAGGGTTTGTGGCTCAGACTAAACACGTCATAATTAAACAGAAAAAACACAGTTTGGAGGAAAAAGCTGCTTAGTCTGTGACTCAAACAAAACCGAGTCTAAATCTAAACAAACTAAATTCTGGTTTTATAAAGTAATCGCTGGAGTCAGTATTGATCCCTTTGAACTTCAGCTTCAGGCGCTGAATGTGTTTATTATTGATTTTATGACGTTTATTGAATGCAGCTCATGTTTGCGGCTGAATTGTGTCACAGTTTATTCACATTTGTTGCTTCAGGTTCAAATGTAAAAGCACAGAGTGGTTTCTACATGTTTCTGTGACGGAGGTTTGCATGTTCTCTGTGTTTTATCTGGAGATGAGGCTGGACCTGGTCCAGATCCTGGTCCAGATCCTGGTCCAGCTCAGGGGGTCGAGGTGTTTCAGGTCCAGAGCTGAGCGTTGTTGACACGAGACACAGACGCAGAACAAACTTTACTCAAATATTTTTATCATAATTTTGTCATATTTTTTCCAACGAAAACGAAATAAAATCAAAACGACTAAAACTGGGGCTAAATTCACACGTTTGAATTTACCTTCAGTTCCTTTGAGCCCCGCCCTCTGATGTTAGGCCCCGCCCTCTGATGTTAGGCCCCGCCCTCTGATGTTAGGCCCCGCCCTCTGACGTTAGGCCCCGCCCTCTGATGTTAGGCCCCGCCCTCTGACGTTAGGCCCCGCCCTCTGATGTTAGGCCCCGCCCTCTGATGTTGAAGCTGTTGGTTGTTGTTTCATGTCGATGTTCTGGTCAGGATCAGGTCAGATGCTTCAGCTTGAGTTGAACCTGTGGGAGAAGGTCGTAGGTCACAAAGAGCGTTAACCCTTCACTGTGGGACAATCACTTCAGAACAAGATCTTTTTCACCTCAAACGTCACCGGAGAACTTTAAATCTGACACTCAGAGCTGCTGAGTCATGTTTGCAGATGTGGACTTCAGAGGGAGTCGAGTTGAAGCTGTTTGTGCGTCTGTGTCTCTGTCGTGGATGTTGTTCTGTCTGTGTCTCTATGGATGTTGTTCTTTCTGTGTCTCTGTCGTGGATGTTGTTCTTTCTGTGTCTCTGTCGTGGATGTTGTTCTGTCTGTGTCTCTGTTGTTCTGTCTGTGTCTCTGTCGTGGATGTTGTTCTATCTGTGTCTCTGTCGTGGATGTTGTTCTGTCTGTGTCTCTGTCGTGTATGTTGTTCTGTCTGTGTCTCTGTCGTGGATGTTGTTCTGTCTGTGTCTCTGTCGTGGATGTTGTTCTGTCTGTGTCTCTGTCGTGGATGTTGTGTCTCTGTCATGGATGTTGTTCTGTTTGTGTCTCTGTTGTTCTATCTGTGTCTCTGTCGTGGATGTTGTTCTGTTTGTGTCTCTGTTGTTCTGTCTGTGTCTCTGTTGTTCTATCTGTGTCTTTGTCGTGGATGTTGTTCTGTTTGTGTCTCTGTTATGGATGTTGTGTCTCTGTTGTGGATGTTGTGTCTCTGTTGTGGATGTTGTTCTGTCTGTGTCTCTGTTGTTCTGTCTGTGTCTCTGTTGTTCTGTCTGTGTCTCTGTTGTGGATGTTGTTCTGTCTGTGTCTCTGTCGTGGATGTTGTTCTATCTGTGTCTCTGTTGTGGATGTTGTGTCTCTGTTGTGGATGTTGTTCTGTCTGTGTCTCTGTTGTGGATGTTGTTCTATCTGTGTCTCTGTTGTGGATGTTGTGTCTCTGTTGTGGATGTTGTTCTGTCTGTGTCTCTGTTGTGGATGTTGTTCTATCTGTGTCTCTGTTGTGGATGTTGTTCTGTCTGTGTCTCTGTCGTGGATGTTGTTCTGTCTGTGTCTCTGTCGTGGATGTTGTTCTGTCTGTGTCTCTGTCGTGGATGTTGTTCTGTCTGTGTCTCTGTCGTGGATGTTGTTCTATCTGTGTCTTTGTCGTGGATGTTGTTCTGTTTGTGTCTCTGTCGTGGATGTTGTTCTGTCTGTGTCTCTGTTGTGGATGTTGTTCTGTCTGTGTCTCTGTCGTGGATGTTGTTCTGTCTGTGTCTCTGTCGTGGATGTTGTGTCTCTGTCGTGGATGTTGTTCTGTCTCTGTTGTTCTATCTGTGTCTCTGTCGTGAATGTTGTTCTGTCTGTGTCTCTGTCGTGGATGTTGTTCTGTCTGTGTCTCTGTCGTGGATGTTGTTCTGTCTGTGTCTCTGTCGTGGATGTTGTTCTATCTGTGTCTCTGTCGTGAATGTTGTTCTGTCTGTGTCTCTGTCGTGGATGTTGTTCTGTCTGTGTCTCTTGTGGATGTTGTTCTGTCTGTGGATGTTGTTCTGTCTGTGTCTCTGTCGTGGATGTTGTTCTGTCTGTCTCTGTCGTGGATGTTGTTCTGTCTGTGTCTCTGTCGTGGATGTTGTTCTGTCTGTGTCTCTGTCGTGGATGTTGTTCTGTCTGTGTCTCTGTCGTGGATGTTGTTCTGTCTGTGTCTTTGTCGTGGATGTTGTTCTGTCTGTGTCTCTGTTGTGGATGTTGTTCTGTCTGTGTCTCTGTCGTGGATGTTGTTCTGTCTGTGTCTCTGTCGTGGATGTTGTGTCTCTGTCGTGGATGTTGTTCTGTCTCTGTTCTATCTGTGTCTCTGTCGTGAATGTTGTTCTGTCTGTGTCTCTGTCGTGGATGTTGTTCTGTCTGTGTCTCTGTCGTGGATGTTGTTCTGTTTCTGTCTCTGTCGTGGATGTTGTTCTGTCTGTGTCTCTGTCGTGGATGTTGTGTCTCTGTTGTGGATGTTGTTCTGTCTGTGTCTCTGTTGTGGATGTTGTTCTATCTGTGTCTCTGTCGTGGATGTTGTTCTGTCTGTGTCTTTGTCGTGGATGTTGTTCTGTCTGTGTCTCTGTCGTGGATGTTGTTCTGTCTGTGTCTCTGTCGTGGATGTTGTTCTGTCTGTGTCTCTGTCGTGGATGTTGTTCTGTTTCTGTCTCTGTCGTGGATGTTGTTCTGTCTGTGTCTCTGTCGTGGATGTTGTGTCTCTGTCGTGGATGTTGTTCTGTCTCTGTTGTTCTATCTGTGTCTCTGTCATGAATGTTGTTCTGTCTGTGTCTCTGTCGTGGATGTTGTTCTGTCTGTGTCTCTGTCGTGGATGTTGTTCTGTTTCTGTCTCTGTCGTGGATGTTGTTCTGTCTGTGTCTCTGTCGTGGATGTTGTGTCTCTGTTGTGGATGTTGTTCTGTCTGTGTCTCTGTCGTGGATGTTGTTCTGTCTGTGTCTCTGTCGTGGATGTTGTTCTGTCTGTGTCTCTGTCGTGGATGTTGTTCTGTCTGTGTCTCTTGTGGATGTTGTTCTGTCTGTGTCTCTGTCGTGGATGTTGTTCTGTTTCTGTCTCTGTCGTGGATGTTGTTCTGTCTGTGTCTCTGTTGTGGATGTTGTTCTGTCTGTGTCTCTGTCGTGGATGTTGTTCTGTTTCTGTCTCTGTCGTGGATGTTGTTCTGTTTCTGTCTCTGTTGTGGATGTTGTTCTGTCTGTGTCTCTGTTGTTCTGTCTGTGTCTCTGTTGTGGATGTTGTTCTGTCTGTGTCTCTGTCGTGGATGTTGTTCTGTCTGTGTCTCTGTTGTGGATGTTGTTCTGTCTGTGTCTCTGTCGTGGATGTTGTTCTGTTTGTGCTGCATGTGTTTAACTGTGTCTCTGTTTCTGTCTCTGCCGCCGGAGATCAAAACTCACGTAAATCTATTATTATTCTTGATCTGTTTATCGTCTGGTCGCCGCCTCATTCCACTCACTCCACTTTAACTCATCAGCCGCGTGACACATGACGAGGAAACCCGCCCGGTGTTTGGGACACAAACTCTGTCAAAACAAAAAGTGAACACAAAACCAGACAAAATCAAGGAAAATCATGGATAAAATCTGACTTTTTGATGTTTTCATTTTAAAAACAGTACATGTCTGTCAGATGGAGTCATATCGATTAGAGTTGCAGCTATTGATTATTCAGTACTCGATCAATATCGATAGTTCTCTGACAGACTCTGCATCACATTTGCACATTTTAAACCAAAACACAAAAGAGGCGGGACTTCCTCTGTAGATGTCTGTGATGTCACTCTGAGGAGGCGGGCTCTTCTCACTCCCGTCCAATCATTTTCCCTCAGAGTTGAAAGCGGGCGAAGCTACAGCAGGATCAGCCAATGGGAGCACAGCCTCCAGTCCCTCGGGTTCAGCTCCACCCATCGGAGGAGGAGCCTCCAAACTACGAGCGTCTGCAGGTCTCACTCTTTTAGATTAGAAATGTGTCATTTACATAAATATAATATTTACATATTATATATTTACATATGTAAATATATAATATGTAAATATTATAAATTTACATATGTAAATATATAATATTTACATATTATATATTTACATATGTAAATATATAATATGTAAATATATAATATACACATGTATATGTGAATAACAGTATACAACACACACACACACACTGTACACACACACACACTGTACACACACACACACACACACTGTACACACACACACACACACTGTACACACACACACACACTGTACACACACACACACACACACTGTACACACACTGTACACACACACACACACTGTACACACACTGTACACACACACACACACACACTGTACACACACACACACACTGTACACACACACACACACACATAACCGTTGATGTTTGTTCCAGATGGCTCTTCTGGTCGAGCGCCTCGTGCCGCAGCGCCCCGCCCCCCAAGCCAACGCCATGATGACGCAGACAGCCCCGCCCCCTCCTCTACCCCGGCCCCTCCCCCTCAGTGTCGCCGCGGTAACGCTCCGTCTCCTCCGGTCGCCGCCTACAACAGAGAGAAGCCCCTCCCCCCGACCCCGTCCTCATCTTCCAAACCCCGCCCCCCTACTTCAGGAGGAAACCCTTCCCCCTGCTCCCTGGCCCCGCCCCCTCCTCATTTCCACGGTAACGGTGCCGAGAGCAGCCCAGATCTGCCCCAGAGACAAAACTCCCTGAACAAACGCCCCGCCCCCTCGCCCACAGGCCACACCCCCACCAGAGGCCCCGCCCCTCCACCGCCTAGCCCCGCCCACAACAGGCCCACGCCCTCTGCACCCAGCCCCTCCCACCAGGCGACCAGGCCCCCGCCTCCAAGCAAAGACACGCCCCCTCTGAGCAGAGACACGCCCCCTTTGAGCAGAGACACGCCCCCCAGAGCCACAGGTGAGAGAAAATGCATCTAATTATAGCATGTTTTATGCTCCAAAGACCAGGATGTGCACTGTTAGCATGCTAATGCTAGCTGATGTGTGACGTTGGATCATAGAACTGTAATAAAACCTGATGATGAATCCAAAATGGCGCCCTGTTTATTCCTGTGGCCTGAGCTCATTGGTGCATGACCATGGATGTATTAAATGAACTGGATAAGCCCCACCCCCTCTGTCTGTGTCCCAGGTTGATTAGTGGTCGTGTGAGGTACTGCAGCCTTTTTCTAAAATGTCACATTATAATCACAGACAGGACTGAATTATTATCAGTATTTAAATAAAATAGAAGGAAATGTTCTTTTCTACCGTTTATAAAATCACTGAAATTACCGTTTTTATCTGAAGTGACGTCACACAAACATGTGTTTGTGTCGGACGATACAAACAGAAGCTCGTGGAAAAGGCTCGACTAGAGACACCTGTAAGTTGTATTTTATTTCATTTCAGACGCTTCACGTGTGTCTAACATGAAGAACACAATTACAATCACACAAGCTAACGCTAACACAAAGACCTGCAGCTGCTGGTCGCTCACGCGTCGCTCAAAGCATCATGGGGATTGTGGTCACGTGGAGCCCTAAAGCAAAGATGGCCGCCTCCGTATCAGGAAGTAAAACAAAGATGGCCGCCTCCGTATCAGGAAGTAAATGCGGAAGTAAGAAACTTTTTTGGGGTCATGCACCAATGAGCTCAGGCCACAGGAGGAACAGGGCGGCCATTTTGGATTCATCTTCAGGTTTTATTATAATTCTATGTGCATGACCCCAAAAAAGTTCTTTACTTCCGCGTTACTTCCTGATACGGAGGCGGCCATCTTTGTTTTACTTCCTGATACGGAGGCGGCCATCTTTGCTTTACTTCCTGATACGGAGGCGGCCAACTTTGTTTTACTTCCTGATACGGAGGCGGCCATCTTTGTTTTACTTCCTGATATGGAGGCGGCCATCTTTGTTTTACTTCCTGATATCTGAGGCGCCATCTTTGTTTTACTTCCTGATACGGAGGCGGCCATCTTTGTTTTACTTCCTGACACGGAGGCGCCATCTTTGCTTTACTTCCTGACAATCTGAGGCGCCATCTTTGTTTTACTTCCTGATCTGAGGCGGCCATCTTTGTTTTACTTCCTGACACGGGCCAACTTTGTTTTACTTCCTGATACTGAGGCGGCCATCTTTGCTTTACTTCCTGATATGGAGGCGGCCATCTTTGTTTTACTTCCTGATACGGAGGCGGCCATCTTTGTTTTACTTCCTGATATGGAGGCGGCCATCTTTGTTTTACTTCCTGATACGGAGGCGGCCATCTTTGCTTTACTTCCTGATACGGAGGCGGCCATCTTTGTTTTACTTCCTGATACGGAGGCGGCCATCTTTGCTTTAGGGCGCCACGTGACCACAATCCCCCACTTCATATAAAAACAGTAATTTGTGTGATTTTATAAACGGTAGAAAAGAACATTTCCTTCTATTTTATTTAAATACTGATAATAATTCAGTCCTGTCTGTGATTATAATGTGACATTTTAGAAAAAGGCTGCAGTACCTCACACGACCACTAATCAACCTGGGACAGAGGGGGCGGGGCTTATCCAGTTCATTTACATATCCTTGTGGTCGAGCCTCTGCATCAGGATCAAACTGTTTATGATTATTTTAATTATAAAGTGACTCTGTGTTTCAGCTCCTCCCACTCCTGTGATGTCATCGCCCCGCCCCGGCTGCAGAGAGGCCCCGCCCCCTCCACCGGGCAGGACTCACGGTAGCCCCGCCCCCTCTGACCCCCCCTCCAGAGGAAAGCCCCCCCCTCCTCCACGCACCCCCGCAGCCCCTCCCCCTCCTCCCCCAGCCCCGCCCCTTCGCAACGGCCCCGCCTCCCCCCGCATCTGCATCGGTGAGTCCGGACCAGGACCGAGACCAGGACCGAGACCAGGACTGAGACCAGGACCAGGACCAGGACTGAGACCAGGACCAAGACCAGGACCAGGACCAGGACTGAGACCAGGACCAGGACCGAAACCAGGACCAGGACCGAGACCAGGACCAGGACTGGGACCAGGACTGAGACCAGGGCCAGGACTGAGACCAGGACCGAGACCAGGACTGGGACCAGGACCAGGACTGAGACCAGGACCAGGACTGAGACCAGGACCAGACCAGGACTGAGACCAGGACCAGGACTGAGACCAGGACCGAGACCAGGACCGAGACCAGGACTGAGACCAGGACTGAGACCAGGACCAGGACTGAGACCAGGACCGAGACCAGGACCGAGACCAGGACTGAGACCAGGACCAGGACTGAGACCAGGACCAGACCAGGACTGAGACCAGGACCAGGACTGAGACCAGGACCGAGACCAGGACCGAGACCAGGACTGAGACCAGGACCAGGACTGAGACCAGGACTGAGACCAGGACCAGGACTGAGACCAGGACCAGGACTGAGACCAGGACCAGACCAGGACCGAGACCAGGACCGAGACCGAGACCAGGACCAGACCAGGACCAGGCCCAGGACCAGACCAGGCCCAGGACCAGACCAGGACTGAGACCAGGACAGGACCAGGACTGAGACCAGGACCGAGACCAGGACTGAGACCAGGACCAGGACTGAGACCAGGACCAGACCAGGACTGAGACCAGGACCAGGACTGAGACCAGGACCGAGACCAGGACCGAGACCAGGACTGAGACCAGGACCAGGACTGAGACCAGGACCAGGACTGAGACCAGGACCAGACCAGGACCGAGACCAGGACCGAGACCGAGACCAGGACCAGACCAGGACCAGGCCCAGGACCAGACCAGGCCCAGGACCAGACCAGGACCAGACCAGGACTGAGACCAGGACAGGACCAGGACTGAGACCAGGACCAGACCAGGACCAGACCCAGGACCAGGACTGAGACCAGGACCAGGACCAGGACTGAGACCAGGACCAAGACCAGGACCAGGACCAGGACTGAGACCAGGACCAGGACCGAGACCAGGACCAGGACCGAGACCAGGACCAGGACTGGGACCAGGACTGAGACCAGGGCCAGGACTGAGACCAGGACCGAGACCAGGACTGGGACCAGGACCAGGACTGAGACCAGGACCAGGACTGAGACCAGGACCAGACCAGGACTGAGACCAGGACCAGGACTGAGACCAGGACCGAGACCAGGACCGAGACCAGGACTGAGACCAGGACTGAGACCAGGACCAGGACTGAGACCAGGACCGAGACCAGGACCGAGACCAGGACTGAGACCAGGACCAGGACTGAGACCAGGACCAGACCAGGACTGAGACCAGGACCAGGACTGAGACCAGGACCGAGACCAGGACCGAGACCAGGACTGAGACCAGGACCAGGACTGAGACCAGGACTGAGACCAGGACCAGGACTGAGACCAGGACCAGGACTGAGACCAGGACCAGACCAGGACCGAGACCAGGACCAGACCAGGCCCAGGACCAGACCAGGACCAGGCCCAGGACCAGACCAGGCCCAGGACCAGACCAGGACTGAGACCAGGACAGGACCAGGACTGAGACCAGGACCGAGACCAGGACTGAGACCAGGACCAGGACTGAGACCAGGACCAGACCAGGACTGAGACCAGGACCAGGACTGAGACCAGGACCGAGACCAGGACCGAGACCAGGACCAGACCAGGACCAGGACTGAGACCAGGACCAGGACTGAGACCAGGACTGAGACCAGGACCAGGACTGAGACCAGGACCGAGACCAGGACCAGGACCGAGACCAGGACTGAGACCGAGACCAGGACCAGACCAGGACCAGGCCCAGGACCAGACCAGGCCCAGGACCAGACCAGGACCAGACCAGGACTGAGACCAGGACAGGACCAGGACTGAGACCAGGACCAGACCAGGACCAGACCCAGGACCAGACCAGGACCAGGACCAGGCCCAGGACTCGTTGGTTCTTTCCTCTTGATCCTGTGTCTGTTCCTTGTTTTCTGTTTGTGTTTAATCTTAAATCCTTTTCTTTTTAATGTTCTTTTCTTTATTCTTTTTGTTTTTCAGATGATTTCGAGTCTAAATATTCGTTCCATCCTTTGGACGACTTTCCTCCTCCAGAAGAATACAGACACTTCACTAAGATCTACCCCAGCAGAGCCACCCGAGGTAAACCTGAGAAAAGCATTTGGAGCTGAACTTATTATTTTTTCCAATTAGTCGACGGTTAATTATTTCTATTGAACATGAGACTTTAAACCAAATAAAGGTTAAATGTAGGCCTGAAGGCTGTAGAACATTTATGAATGTGAGTGTCGTTGGTGATAAAATGGATCTGATCAAACCTGCTTTAAATGATTCAAACGTACTCCACGGTTAAAGGGCCTATGACGGGTTTAAAGGGCCTATGACGGGTTTTTACGATTTTCTAATTTTCACTTTATTCAGTGCATTAATACTTTGTGTAAAAACAAATTATAGTTTTACACCAATCAAGCCGCTGTTTGTGGAGAAAAGTTGAAAAATCTGTTGATTACAGGAAGTAAATAAACTGATGACATCACACTGTGGAGACAAAAGTTACGCGTAATTTACACAAAAGAAACTTTTTTGATCCTTACACTTTGATTCAACAAAATAAAGGCGTCACGTGTGTTTCTCTTTGTCAAATAAACAAAATCTGTGACATTAGATGAATTTTGGCCGTGCACAGTGTGGTTGCTATGGTAATTTCCTAGTGTGATGTCATACTTACAACCAGGAAGTAAAATGTAAAACCTAAAAAACAGCTAAACTGGGGTTAAATGTGTGAAGATTTTAGTAGAAATTTGAATATATTTATCTTAACTGCATTTTAGTTAAATGTGTGTTTAAACCTGTCAGAGGCCCTTTAAACCTGTCAGAGGCCCTTTAAACCTGTCAGGGGCCCTTTAATGTCTGTCAGAGGCCCTTTAATGTCTGTCAGAGGCCCTTTAAACCTGTCAGAGGCCCTTTAAACCTGTCAGGGGCCCTTTAAACCTGTCAGAGGCCCTTTAATGTCTGTCCTCTTCGTTCCTCTGACTCTGCTTGTGCTGCTTGTGTTGCTTGTGTTGCAGTGATGCGAGGAGCTCCGCCCCTGCCACCCGTCGCCAGGTGAACACCTGTCCGTGCTTTCGTTTTGCACCTGCACTTTTTGTTTTCTGGAGCTTCAGACACAAACTACTGCAACAAGGTTTAGTTTAGCGTTTTTTAGTCCAATCTTGAAAAGTGCCAATCTGAGGAGCTCCTCTCTGAACTGACCCGGGATCTGCTCCTGTCGCTCTACTGCATGTGGACTACACTACCCACAATTCATAGTTTACATGTGTTACTGTTGTACAATGAAGGACGAAAATGTGAAGTCGAACTCTGTCAATGTGATGTAGAACTCTGAATAATGCACTGTCGAGACCAGCTCAGACCAGGACTAAACATCAGGATTAAACACCAGGACTAAACATCAGGACTAAACATCAGGACTAAACATCAGGACTAAACATCAGGACTAAACATCAGGACTGAACACCAGGACCAAACACCAGGACCAAACACCAGGACCAAACACCAGGACAAAACCAGAGCTAAACATCAGGACTAAACACCAGGACCAAACATCAGGACTAAACACCAGGACTAAACATCAGGACTAAACACCAGGACTAAACACCAGGACTAAACAGCAGGACTAAACAGCAGGACTAAACAGCAGGACTAAACAGCAGGACTGAACATCAGGACTGAACATCAGGACTAAACAGCAGGACTGAACACCAGGACTAAACCAGAGCTAAACATCAGGACTGAACATCAGGACTAAACCAGAGCTAAACATCAGGACTAAACAGCAGGACTAAACAACAGGACTGAACATCAGGACTGAACATCAGGACTGAACATCAGGACTGAACATCAGGACTAAACATCAGGACTAAACATCAGGACTGAACATCAGGACTGAACAGCAGGGCTGAACACCAGGACTGAACACCAGGACTAAACACC
Organism: Rhinogobius similis; assembly: GCA_019453435.1. Classification (NCBI taxonomy): domain Eukaryota; kingdom Metazoa; phylum Chordata; class Actinopteri; order Gobiiformes; family Gobiidae; genus Rhinogobius; species Rhinogobius similis. The sequence continues at coordinate 36,672,318 of CM033627.1, read as the reverse complement.
AGGACTAAACACCAGGACTAAACACCAGGACTAAACACCAGGACTAAACACCAGGACTGAACACCAGGACTGAACACCAGAGCTAAACATCAGGACTAAACATCAGGGCTGAATACCAGGACTAGACACCAGGACTAAACCAGAGCTAAACATTAGGACTAAACATCAGGACTGAACAGCAGGACTGAACATCAGGACTGAACAGCAGGACTGAACATCAGGACTGAACACCAGGACTAGACACCAGGACTGAATACCAGGACTAGACACCAGGACTAAACCAGAGCTAAACATTAGGACTAAACATCAGGACTGAATACCACATCAGGACTGAACAGCAGGACTAAACAGCAGGACTAAACAGCAGGACTGAACACCAGGACTGAACACCAGGACTAAACACCAGGACTGAACCAGAGCTAAACATCAGGACTAAACATCAGGACTGAATACCAGGACTAAACACCAGGACTAAACCACAGCTAAACATTAGGACTAAACATCAGGACTGAATACCAGGACTAAACATTAGGACTAAACACCAGGACTGAACCAGGTCTAAACCAGGACTAAACCAGAACTAAACCAGGACCAAACCAGGTCTAAACAAGGACCAAACCAGGACCAAACCAGGACTAAACCAGGACTAAACCAGGACTTGTTAGCTGTGGAGTCTGGTCTGAACTGGATCTGGTTCTTGTTCTCGGGAGCAGCCGTTCCTAAACCGTCCTCTGGTCTGGACCTGGACTTGGACTTGGACTGGGTCTGGGTCTGGACTCGGTTTCTTGAGGTCCATTTGTTCATTTGAATCGTCTTTGCACAAGTTAGAAATGTAGTTTGTCAAATGCAGCTGCTCCTTTGAACAAATCTGCTCAATGTTTGTGATTTATGTTGATATTTAACACTTTTAGGATGATGGGACTAAACCGGGACTAAACCGGGACTAAACCAAGACTAAACCAAGACTAAACCGGGACTAAACCGGGACTAAACCGGGACTAAACCGGGACTAAACCAAGACTAAACCAAGACTAAACCGGTACTAAACCAAGACTAAACCAAGACTAAACCGGGACTAAACCAAGACTAAACCGGGACTAAACCGGGACTAAACCGGGATTAAACCAAGACTAAACCGGGACTAAACCAAGACTAAACCGGGACTGAACCAGGACTAAACCAGGACTAAACTAGGACTAAACCAGGTCTAAACCAGGACTGAACCGGGACATTAGTTTTGGACTTTGATCTGAACTGGATTCTGTTCTTGTTCTCAAGACTTGGTTCTTTAATCGTCCTGAATAAATAAAAGACTAAACCAGGACTAGACTAGGATGAAACTAATTCAGAACTAAACCAGGACTTAGGTCTGGTGCGCCCCTGCCCTCCGCTCCCTGTCGTTTTGCCTTATGAGCGTTTTGGTAAAGCGCTCGGTTGGTTCGAGGCGTTTGTTCAAACATGACGTCGTGTTCTGCATGAAACTCAAAGTCGTCTGATAATAATCCAAATAAAAGTAACTCCAGGACGACGCCTCTGTCTTTATTTCAGATTAACCATCACTTTGCATGAAACATTACAGACTAAACCAGGATTAGACTTGATTTATTTGCACTCAAAATGTTCCAAATCAGATCTTCAATAAATCTGAGAATGAAATGTCTGAATCTGAACCAGGATGAACCAGACTTTGTGTCATGTTTAATCTGCCTTTGTTCAGTCGCTGCTCATTTACACGACACATTTACAGAGCCGTGTGGAAGTGTTTGTGACCTTTTGCCACATTCCAGGCTTCAAACATAAAGAAATAAAACTGTAATTTTTTGTGAAGAATCAACAACAAGTGGGACACAATCATGAAGTGGAACGAAATGAATTGGAAACGTTTTTAACAAATAAAAAACTGAAACATTGGGCGTGCAAACTTATTCAGCCCCTTCAGTTAATTCTTTGTAGCACCACCTTCTGCTGCGACCACAGCTGTGAGTCGCTTCATGATCGTGTCCCACATGTTGTTGATTCTTCACAAACAATTACAGTTTTATATCTTTATGTTTGAAGCCTGGAATGTGGCAAAAGGTCACAAAGTTCAAGGAGGAAGAACAGCAAGGCACTAACTACAATAATCGGAAAAGACGATAGAAATCTGATCAAAGTGACACGAGTCGCTGGATTTGGAGACAAAAGCACGACATTCATGATCGGACTTTGTGCAAAAAAGAATATTTGACAAGTTTAGCTGCAAAAACAAACATCTCTGTTTTGGAAAATACTGAGAAAATGTTATAAAGTGTTTTTCTTTGTCACATGTTTCACAGACAATCCATGAAAATAATGGAATTTATTAAGGATTAAATCATATTTTGACTGGAGCAAAATACATTTGTCTGAAGGTGAGACTCTCTGGTCTGGACTTTCATGTGTCCAATCTGCTCCTGATGTTTGATTCTTCCATTGAATCCACTTCATCCATAGATTTCTCTGACATTGTTTTCTTCAAATGCATTTTTAAAGATCATTAAAGTAGATCCACACAAACTGTACGATCTGGACTCAACACATTTAGACCAGACAAGGATTTAAGATCAGATTCTGACACATTTATGGAAGTTTGAAGGAAAAAACATGATGGAATTTGAATTTTTAAGACAAATTTCAGTCAAATCTAGTTTAAACTAAACATAAAACTGTACATTTTTATAACTAATATGTTACAAAATGAACCAAGGAATTTAAACCTGGTTCTGTCCATTTGTCATTTTTACATAAAAACTTAAACATAAAAATACATTTTTCCTACATTTATGTGAATAAACTACAGCAGAAGTTTAACACTGATATCTTTTAATTTAAGTTTTTTTCGTGTTGTTTCCGTAAATGAATCGCAGCAGCTCCACAAACACCAGGGGGCGCCGTGACCCTGCGGCCCCGTTGGGTCAGGCACTTCCTGTTTGCCCCGGAAGTACATGTCCGTGGTAAACACTCGGGCCTCACGTGCGCGCTCCGGTCCGGTTCGGTTCTGCGGTGGAACATGGACTTCATCAAACTGCCCGCCTCAAAGCCCCAGGAGCCGCGGAGGAAGAGGCCGCCGTCCGCCCGGGCCAAGCCGCAGAAGGAGGCCGAGCGGCGGGCACAGCACGCGCGGAGTGTCGCTGCGCTCGGAGCCCAAGACGGATCTGTGCGCCTCCTGGAGGACCTGGTGTTTGGACCGGACCAGGACCTGGTGTTTGGACCGGACCCGGACCAGGCCCCGGGACAGGTACAGGACCAGGACCAGAACCAGGACCAGAACCAGGACTAAACCGGGACTAAACCAGGACCGGACCAGGACCTGGTGTTTGGACCGGACCAGGACCTGGTGTTTGGACCGGACCAGGACCCGGACCAGGCCCCGGGACAGGTACAGGACCAGGACCGAACCGGGACCAAACCAGGGACTGAACCAGGACTAAACCAAGACCGAACCAGGGCTAAACCAGGACTGAAACAGGACCAGGACCTGGACCAGGCCCCGGGACAGGTACCAAACCAGGGACTGAACCAGGACTAAACCAGGACCAAACCAGGACTAAACCAGGACCGAACCAGGACCGAACCAGGGACTAAACCAGGACTAAACCAGGTCTAAACCAGGACCGAACCAGGGACTAAACCAGGACTAAACCAGGTCTTAAATTATCGTTAAAACTTGAGTTGAAAAGAGGTTTACGGCTCAAATCTTTGTGTAACTTGGTTTTATTTGATCAAACTCTTGATCGGGACGTCCTGAAGCCTCGGGGTCAAATTCAGTAAAACCTTGGACCTTTTGTGATCCAAACCCCCGGTGGATGAACACGAGGGACAGGGAGTGGCGCCCCCTTCAGGCAGAAGTCAATCTTTATGAATATCATTATTTACAACAGAATTAACTCTGGGCCCAAAACAGAGCCTTGAGGAACCCCTCGCTCAGTTTTTGTCAAACTGGAATAAACTGGACATTTATGTGTCGTTTCTGTGACCAATAGGAGGAGGCCGAGCCCGAGGCTGCGCTGGGATTGGACGAGAGCAGTGAAGAGGAAAAGTCATGTGACGAAGACGAGCCGCCGCCGCCGCCAATCAAACGAGCCGCCTGGATCGACGAGGACGACGAGACCGAGGAGCAGTGAGTCCTGGTTCTGACCCGGTTCTGACCCGGTCTGACCCGGTCCTGACCCGGTCTGCCCCGGTTCTGACCCGGTCCTGACCCGGTTCTGGCCCGGTCTGACCCGGTCTGACCCGGTTCTGACTCTTCTTCTGGTGTGTTTCAGGGTGGATGTGACGCACAGATTCCGCAGAGACTTTGTAAAAGGAGGAGAGTCGTCTCTGAGTAAATCTGGACTTCAGCAGCGAATGAGAGAAAGGTCTGGACTGGACTGGACTGGACTGGACTGGACCGGACTGGACTCTGGTCTGGACTCTGGACTGGACTCTGGACTGGACTCTGGACTGGACTCTGGACTGGACTCTGGACTGGACTCTGGACTGGACTCTGGTCTGGACTCTGGACTGGACTCTGGACTGGACTCTGGACTGGACTGGACTGGACTGGACTCTGGTCTGGACTCTGGTCTGGACTCTGGTCTGGACTGGACTGGACTCTGGACTGGACTCTGGACTGGACTCTGGACTGCGGAACTCTGACTGGAACTCTGGTCTGAACTAGACTCTGAACTGAACTGAACTGACTGAACTCTAGACTGAACTCTGACTGAACTCTGGTCTGAACTAGACTAGACTCTAGACTGAACTCTAGACTGAACTCTGGTCTGGAACTGGAACTGAACTCTGACTGAACTCTAGAACTGAACTCTGACTAGAACTCTGGTCTGGAACTGGAACTGGAACTCTAGACTGAACTCTAGACTGAACTCTAGACTGGACTGAGACTCTGAACTGGACTCTGAACTGGACTCTAGTCTGAACTGAGACTCTAGACTGAACTGAACTGGAACTAGACTCTAGACTGACTCTGAGACTGGAACTCTGGTCTGGAACTGAACTGAACTCTGAACTGAACTCTAGATACAGACTGAACTGAACTCTGAGACTGAACTCTAGTCTGAACTGGAACTGAGACTCTGACTGGACTCTGACTGAACTCTAGACTGAACTCTGGTCTGGACTGACCGGACTCTAGACTGAACTCTGAACTGAACTCTGGACCGGACTGACTCTGACTGGACTCTGAACTGAACTCTGGTCTGACTGAACTCTGGACTGGACTGAACTGAACTGAACTCTAGACTGGACTCTAGACTGAACTCTGGTCTGGACTAGACTGAGACTCTGAACTGAACTCTGAGTCTGGAACTAGACTGAACTCTAGACTGGACTCTAGACTGAACTCTAGACTGAACTCTGGTCTGAACTGAACTGGACTCTAGACTGAACTCTAGACTAGACTCTGAACTGGAACTAGACTCTAGACTGGAACTCTAGACTGAACTCTGGTCTGAACTGAACTGAACTCTAGACTGACTCTAGACTAGAACTGACTGAACTCTAGACTGAACTCTAGTCTGGACTCTAGACTGGACTCTGAGACTAGACTCTGACTGAACTCTAGACTGAACTCTGGTCTGTTCTAGACTCTAGTCTGACTCTAGACTGAACTCTAGACTGAACTCTAGACTGGAACTAGACTGGAACTGAACTCTAGTCTGAACTCTAGTCTGACTCTAGTCTGAACTGAACTGGACTCTAGACTGAACTCTGGACTGAACTCTGAACTGAACTCTGAACTGAACTCTGGTCTGAACTAGACTCTGACTAGACTAGACTGAACTGAACTCTAGACTGAACTCTGAGACTGGACTCTAGTCTGAACTAGACTGAGACTCTGACTGACTCTAGTCTGAACTGACTGAACTCTGGAACTGAACTCTGGACTGAACTCTGGACTGGACTCTGGTCTGAACTGAACTGAGACTCTAGACTGGACTCTAGACTGAACTCTAGACTGAACTGAACTCTGAACTGGAACTCTAGACTGGACTCTGTCTGAGACTGAACTCTAGACTGAACTGAACTGGACTGGGACTCTGAACTGGACTCTGAACTGAACTCTGGTCTGGAACTGAACTGAGACTCTGGACTGAACTCTAGTCTAGACTGGAACTGACTCTAGACTGAACTAGACTGAACTCTGGACTGAACTCTGGTCTGAACTGAACTGAACTCTGGACTGAACTCTAGACTGACTCTGACTGGAACTGGAACTCTAGACTAGACTCTAGACCTGAGACTCTGGTCTGGACTGGACTCTGGACTGGACTGGACTGGACTGGACTCTGGACTGGACTCTGGACTGAGACTCTGAGTCTGACTGGAACTAGACTCTGACTGACTCTAGTCTGACTGAGACTGAACTCTGACTGGACTCTGGTCTGAACTGGACTAGACTCTAGACTGAACTCTGACTGAACTCTAGACTGGAACTCTGGTTCTGAACTAGACTGAGACTCTGAACTGGACTCTGGACTGAACTCTAGACTGAACTGAACTCTGACTGAACTCTAGACTGAACTCTGGTCTGGACTGAACTCTGAACTGGACTAGACTGAACTGAACTCTAGACTAGAACTCTGGACTGGACTCTGGTCTGGACTGGACTGGACTCTGGACTGGACTCTGGTCTGGACTGGACTGGACTCTGGACTGGACTCTGGACTGGACTCTGGACTGGACTCTCGTCTAGAACTGAACTGAACTCTAGAACTGAACTCTGAACTGAACTCTGAACTGGAACTGAACTCTGGACTGAACTCTAGACTGAACTCTGGTCTAGACTGACTGACTCTGGACTAGACTCTGAACTGAGACTAGACTGAACTCTAGACTGAACTCTGGTCTGAACTCTAGACTGGAACTCTAGAACTGGACTCTAGACTGAACTCTGACTGGAACTCTGAGTCTGTTCTGGACTCTGGTCTGGACTCTGGACTGGACTCTGGACTGGAACTCTGAACTGAACTAGACTGAACTAGACTCTAGTCTAGACTCTGGTCTGACTCTGGTCTGACTAGACTGGAACTCTGACTGGACTCTGACTGGACTCTGGACTGAACTCTGACTGAACTCTGAACTGGACTCTGGTCTGAACTGAACTCTAGACTGAACTGAACTGGACTGACTCTGAACTGAACTCTAGACTGGAACTCTGGTCTGGACTGAACTGAACTCTGGACTGAACTCTGGTCTGAACTGAACTGAGACTCTGACTGAACTCTAGACTGAACTCTAGACTGAACTCTAGTCTGGACTGGACTGAACTCTAGAACTGAACTCTGGGACTGGACTCTAGACTGGAACTGAACTCTAGACTGAACTCTAGACTGAACTCTAGACTGGAACTCTGGTCTGAACTAGAACTCTGAACTGAACTGAACTGAACTGACTCTAGACTGACTCTGACTGAACTCTAGTCTGAACTAGACTGAACTCTGGACTGAGACTCTGGTCTGGACTGGACTGGACTCTAGACTGGACTCTGGACTGGACTCTGAACTGAACTCTGGTCTGAACTGACTGGACTCTAGACTGGACTCTAGACTGAACTCTGACTGGACTGGACTCTAGACTGAACTCTAGACTGAACTCTAGTCTGACTGAACTGAACTCTAGACTGGACTCTGAACTGGAACTAGACTAGACTAGACTGAACTCTAGTCTGAACTCTGACTGGACTCTAGACTGGACTCTGGACTGGAACTCTGAACTGGAACTCTAGTCTGTTCTAGACTCTGGTCTGGAACTCTGAACTGGACTCTAGACTGGAACTCTGGACTGGACTGACTGAACTGGACTCTAGTTCGACTCTGGTCTGGACTCTGGTCTGGAACTAGAACTAGACTCTGGAACTGGAACTCTAGACTGGACTTTAGACTAGACTCTGGAACTGACTCTAGTCTAGACTAGACTCTGACTGGAACTGAGACTGAACTGAACTCTAGACTGAACTCTAGACTGGAACTCTAGTCTGGACTGGACTAGACTCTGACTGGACTCTGGTCTGACTGAGACTGAACTCTGAACTGAACTCTGAACTGAACTCTGAACTGAACTCTAGTCTGAACTGAACTAGAACTCTGACTGAACTCTGAACTGAACTCTAGACTGAACTAGACTCTGAACTGAACTCTAGACTGGACTCTGGTCTGACTGGACTCTAGACTGACTAGACTGAACTGGACTCTGACTGGAACTCTGGACTGAACTCTAGTCTGAACTGACTGAGACTCTGGACTGAACTCTGGTCTGAACTGAACTGAACTCTGACTGAACTCTGGACTGAACTCTAGACTGAACTCTAGTCTGACTGGACTGGAACTCTGGACTGGACTCTAGACTGAACTCTGAACTGGACTCTAGTCTGTTCTGACTCTGGTCTGGACTCTGACTGAACTCTGGACTAGACTGAACTAGACTGAACTCTGACTGAACTCTAGACTGAACTCTGGTCTGGACTGGAACTGAACTCTGAACTGAACTCTGGACTGACTCTGGACTGAGACCTCTAGACTGACTCTGACTAGAACTCTGGTCTGGAACTAGACTGAACTCTGAACTGAGACTCTGACTGAACTCTGAACTGAACTGAACTCTAGACTGGACTCTGGACTGGACTCTGGTCTGGACTGGACTGGACTCTGGACTGGACTCTGGTCTGGACTCTGGACTGGACTGGACTCTGGACTGGACTGGACTGGACTGGACTGGACTGGACTCTGGTCTGGACTCTGGACTGGACTGGACTCTGGTCTGGACTCTGGACTGGACTGGACTGGACTGGACTCTGGACTGGACAAAACAACAATGGAATAAAAAGCAAAAATCTGACGAGGAACAAAGTGAGAGAGAAACTGGAAACAGACGAGTCAGACTTTAAAGGACCAGAAACACCTAAAAGATGCATCATGTTTTTCCTTTAAAGTGACTTTGCTGCAGCTCGAGTTAAAACTGAGAAACATCCACAGGATTTAAACATTTGACTTAAATCATCACGTCACGTTTAAATGAACAGTTTGTAATCGCCCCATTATTATTATTATTATTATTATTATTATTATTATTATTATTATTATTATTATTATTATTATTATTATTATTACTACTAATAAAACTCCAGGTGAAAGTGTCTGTCGGACGATGATGAGGCGTGGCCAGACTCCGCCCCCTCGTTTCCCATCATGCACTTGTGTCCCTGCAGAGTTTGATTGACAGTTGTTTGTGCAGGTTCCAGAGGGCAATGGGCGGGACTCCGGCCTGGGCCCAAACCGACCCGAAACAGACCCCCAAGAAACCAGGTCAGTTAGTCCTGGTTTAGACCTGGTTTAGTCCTGGTTTAGTCCTGGTTTAGACCTGGTTTAGTCCTGGTTTAGTCCTGGATTAGACCTGGTTTAGTCCTGGTTTAGACCTGGTTTAGTCCTGGTTTAGTCCTGGTTTAGACCTGGTTTAGTCCTGGTTTAGTCCTGGATTAGACCTGGTTTAGTCCTGGTTTAGTCCTGGTTTAGTCCTGGTTTAGTCCTGGTTTAGTCCTGGTTTAGTCCTGGTTCAGTCCTGGTTTAGACCTGGTTCAGTCCTGGTTCAGTCCTGGTTTAGTCCTGGTTTAGTCCTGGTTTAGTCCTGGTTTAGTCCTGGTTTAGACCTGGTTCAGTCCTGGTTCAGTCCTGGTTCAGTCCTGGTTCAGTCCTGGTTTAGTCCTGGTTTAGTCCTGGTTTAGTCCTGGTTTAGTCCTGGTTCAGTCCTGGTTTAGACCTGGTTTAGACCTGGTTTAGTCCTGGTTTAGTCCTGGTTTAGTCCTGGTTTAGTCCTGGTTTAGTCCTGGTTCAGTCCTGGTTCAGTCCTGGTTTAGACCTGGTTTAGTCCTGGTTTAGTCCTGGTTTAGACCTGGTTTAGTCCTGGTTTAGTCCTGGTTTAGACCTGGTTTAGTCCTGGTTTAGTCCTGGTTTAGTCCTGGTTTAGTCCTGGTTCAGTCCTGGTTCAGTCCTGGTTTAGACCTGGTTTAGTCCTGGTTTAGTCCTGGTTTAGTCCTGGTTTAGTCCTGGTTTAGTCCTGGTTTAGTCCTGGTTTAGTCCTGGTTTAGTCCTGGTTTAGACCTGGTTTAGTCCTGGTTTAGTCCTGGTTTAGTCCTGGTTTAGTCCTGGTTTAGTCCTGGTTTAGTCCTGGTTTAGTCCTGGTTTAGACCTGGTTTAGTCCTGGTTTAGTCCTGGTTTAGTCCTGGTTCAGTCCTGGTTCAGTCCTGGTTCAGTCCTGGTTCAGTCCTGGTTCAGTCCTGGTTCAGTCCTGGTTCAGTCCTGGTTTAGTCCTGGTTTAGTCCTGGTTCAGTCCTGGTTCAGTCCTGGTTCAGTCCTGGTTCAGTCCTGGTTTAGTCCTGGTTTAGTCCTGGTTTAGTCCTGGTTTAGACCTGGTTTAGTCCTGGTTTAGTCCTGGTTTAGTCCTGGTTTAGTCCTGGTTTAGTCCTGGTTTAGTCCTGGTTTAGACCTGGTTTAGACCTGGTTTAGTCCTGGTTTAGTCCTGGTTTAGTCCTGGTTCAGTCCTGGTTCAGTCCTGGTTCAGTCCTGGTTTAGTCCTGGTTTAGTCCTGGTTTAGTCCTGGTTTAGTCCTGGTTTAGTCCTGGTTTAGACCTGGTTTAGTCCTGGTTTAGTCCTGGTTTAGACCTGGTTTAGACCTGGTTTAGACCTGGTTTAGACCTGGTTTAGACCTGGTTTAGACCTGGTTTAGACCTGGTTTAGTCCTGGTTTAGTCCTGGTTTAGTCCTGGTTTAGACCTGGTTTAGACCTGGTTTAGTCCTGGTTTAGTCCTGGTTTAGTCCTGGTTTAGTCCTGGTTTAGTCCTGGTTTAGTCCTGGTTTAGTCCTGGTTTAGACCTGGTTTAGACCTGGTTTAGACCTGGTTTAGACCTGGTTTAGACCTGGTTTAGACCTGGTTTAGTCCTGGTTTAGACCTGGTTTAGTCCTGGTTTAGTCCTGGTTTAGACCTGGTTTAGTCCTGGTTTAGTCCTGGTTTAGTCCTGGTTTAGTCCTGGTTTAGACCTGGTTTAGTCCTGGTTTAGTCCTGGTTTAGTCCTGGTTTAGTCCTGGTTTAGTCCTGGTTTAGTCCTGGTTTAGTCCTGGTTTAGTCCTGGTTTAGATCTGGTTTAGACCTGGTTTAGACCTGGTTTAGACCTGGTTTAGACCTGGTTTAGTCCTGGTTTAGTCCTGGTTTAGTCCTGGTTTAGTCCTGGTTTAGACCTGGTTTAGACCTGGTTTAGACCTGGTTTAGACCTGGTTTAGTCCTGGTTTAGTCCTGGTTTAGACCTGGTTTAGTCCTGGTTTAGTCCTGGTTTAGTCCTGGTTTAGTCCTGGTTTAGACCTGGTTTAGTCCTGGTTTAGACCTGGTTTAGTCCTGGTTTAGTCCTGGTTTAGTCCTGGTTTAGTCCTGGTTCAGACCTGGTTTAGTCCTGGTTCAGTCCTGGTTTAGTCCTGGTTTAGTCCTGGTTCAGACCTGGTTTAGACCTGGTTCAGTCCTGGTTTAGTCCTGGTTTAGTCCTGGTTTAGTCCTGGTTTAGTCCTGGTTTAGACCTGGTTTAGTCCTGGTTTAGACCTGGTTTAGTCCTGGTTTAGTCCTGGTTTAGTCCTGGTTTAGTCCTGGTTCAGACCTGGTTTAGTCCTGGTTCAGTCCTGGTTTAGTCCTGGTTTAGTCCTGGTTCAGACCTGGTTTAGTCCTGGTTTAGTCCTGGTTTAGTCCTGGTTTAGTCCTGGTTCAGACCTGGTTTAGTCCTGGTTCAGTCCTGGTTTAGTCCTGGTTTAGTCCTGGTTCAGACCTGGTTTAGTCCTGGTTCAGACCTGGTTTAGTCCTGGTTTAGTCCTGGTTTAGTCCTGGTTTAGTCCTGGTTTAACACATGTTTCTTTGTTCAGACTCAGACTCTGATGAAGAGGATTTGACCAGAAAAACAGGAACTTTCACCAAGACCTCAGAGAACCTGCCCAAAGGGATCCTCAAGGTTAGAGTCCTGGTTCAGTCCTGGTTCAGTCCCGGTTCAGTCCCGGTTCAGACCCGGTTCCATCCTGGTTCAGACCCGGTTCAGTTCAGTCCTGGTTCAGTCCCGGTTCAGTCCCAGTTCAGACCCGGTTCTGACCCGGTTCAGACCCGGTTCCATCCTGGTTCAGACCCGGTTCAGTTCAGTCCTGGTTCAGACCCGGTTCAGTTCAGTCCTGGTTCAGACCCGGTTCAGTCCCGGTTCAGACCCGGTTTAGACCTGGTTCAGTCCCAGTTCAGACCCGGTTCTGACCCGGTTCAGACCCGGTTCCATCCTGGTTCAGACCCGGTTCAGTTCAGTCCCGGTTCTGACCCGGTGCAGACCCGGTTCAGACCCGGTTCAGTCCCGGTCCAGACCCGGTTCTAACCCGGTGCAGACCCGGTTCAGACCCGGTCCAGACCCGGTCCTGACCCGGTGCAGACCCAGTTCAGACCCGGTTCAGTCCTGGTTCAGTCCTGGTTCAGTCCCAGTTCAGACCCGGTTCTGACCCGGTTCAGACCCGGTTCCATCCTGGTTCAGACCCGGTTCAGTTCAGTCCCGGTTCAGACCCGGTTCAGACCCGGTTCTGACCCGGTTCAGACCCGGTTCAGTCCCGGTACAGTCCAGGTTCTGTCCCGGGTCTGACCTGGATCAGTCCTGGTTCAGTCCTGGTTCAGACCCGGTTCTGACCCAGTCCAGACCCGGTTCTGACCCGGTTCAGACCCGGTTCCATCCTGGTTCAGACCCGCTTCAGTTCAGTCCCGGTTCAGACCCGGTTCAGACCCGGTTCAGACCCGGTCCAGACCTGGTTCTGACCCGGTTCAGTTCAGACCCGTTTCAGTCCCGGTGCAGACCCGGTTCAGTCCCGGTTCAGTCCTGGTTCAGTCCTGGTTCTGACCTGGTCCAGTCCCGGTCCAGACCCGGTTCTGACCCGATCTCTTTTACAGATGAAGAAGTGTCTGGATGCTAACTCGTCCCGTGGTTCCTCTGACTCTCTCACGTCGGTTCAGTTCCATCCAAACGCTCAGGTCGTCATGACGACGGGCATCGACCAATCGCTGTCTCTCTTCCAGGTACACTTCCTGTTTTGTCATACTCTGTCTTAAAGGGCCTATGTCAGGTTTTCATGATTTTCTAACTTTGTCTTTATTCCGTGCATTAATCCTGTTGTAAATATAAATAATAGTTTTACGACACTCAAGCAGCTGTTTGTGGAGAAAAGTTGAAAAATATGTTAAAAATTACAGGAAGTAAACAAACTGATGACATCACACTGTGGAGACAAAGGTTATGCAGAATTTATGCAAAATAAATGACTTTTTTTGAACATTTTTACATGAATTCAATAAAATAAAGGTGTTAACATGTATTTTTATTTGTAAAATAAACAAATCTGTGACGTCTGAGGAGTTTTGGCCCACTGTACAGATGGTTGCTATGGTAATTTCCTAGTGTGATGTCATCAGTTACAACCAGGAAGTAAGACAAAAAACATAAAAATTGCTAAACTGCAATGAAATTTGAAATATATTTATCTTAACTGTATTTTTGTCAAATGAGTGTCCAACCTGTCATAGGCCCTTTAAACCTGTCGTAGGCCCTTTAAACCTGTCATAGGCCCTTTAAACCTGTCATAGGCCCTTTAAGTCCTGTTTAAGTCCGGTTTAAGTCCGGTTTAAGTCCGGTTTAAGTCCGGTTTAAGTCCGGTTTAAGTCCGGTTTAAGTCCGGTTTAAGTCCGGTTTAAGTCGGGTTTAAATCCGGTTTAAGTCCGGTTTAAGTCCGGTTTAAGTCCGGTTTAAGTCCGGTTTAAGTCCGGTTTAAGTCCGGTTTAAGTCCGGTTTAAGTCCGGTTTAAGTCCGGTGGACGCTCAGTGTAAACCCTGCTCTGTCGCCCTCAGGTGGACAGTGTAAAGTCCGGTTTAAGTCCTGTTTCATGTGTCTGTTCATCTGGAGGTTTATTAATTAAAAACATTTTTCAGAGTTTTTCAGTTGGAGCTTGAGTCGCTGACATTTGTCAAACCCTGCTCTCTGTCGCCCTCAGGTGGACGCTCAGTGTAAACCCTGCTCTCTGTCGCCCTCAGGTGGACGCTCAGTGTAAACCCTGCTCTCTGTCGCCCTCAGGTGGACGCTCAGTGTAAACCCTGCTCTGTCGCCCTCAGGTGGACGCTCAGTGTAAACCCTGCTCTCTGTCGCCCTCAGGTGGACGCTCAGTGTAAACCCTGCTCTCTGTCGCCCTCAGGTGGACGCTCAGTGTAAACCCTGCTCTCTGTCGCCCTCAGGTGGACGCTCAGTGTAAACCCTGCTCTCTGTCGCCCTCAGGTGGACGCTCAGTGTAAACCCTGCTCTCTGTCGCCCTCAGGTGGACGCTCAGTGTAAACCCTGCTCTCTGTCGCCCTCAGGTGGACGCTCTGTGTAAACCCTGCTCTCTGTCGCCCTCAGGTGGACGCTCAGTGTAAACCCTGCTCTCTGTCGCCCTCAGGTGGACGCTCAGTGTAAACCCTGCTCTCTGTCGCCCTCAGGTGGACGCTCAGTGTAAACCCTGCTCTCTGTCGCCCTCAGGTGGACAGTGTAAACCCTGCTCTCTGTCGCCCTCAGGTGGACAGTGTAAACCCTGCTCTCTGTCGCCCTCAGGTGGACAGTGTAAACCCTGCTCTCTGTCGCCCTCAGGTGGACGGTCAGACGAATCCTTTGGTCCAGAGCATCTTCCTGGAGAAGTTTCCGGTTTGTAAAGCTCGGTTCACGGCTGATGGACTCACGGTGATGGCCACGAGCTTCAGGAACAAACTCTTCTACCTTTACCACATGATGGAGGGCAAGGTCACGCCGGTGTCAGGGGTCAGAGGTCAGACACGTGTGCCAGATGCCCTCCCATTCCCTCCTGTTTGTCTTTTACACAATAAGTGCTGATGTTATTTAAGTCTCCAGAAACTGTTAAACGTGTGTCCGCTGAAGCTTTAGTTCATCTTTAATTTAAATTAAATGGAGTTAATTTAAGTTTAATCAAACATTCCCATCGAGTCACACTGTAGTTTGATGTTTGTCAGACTCTGAACCATCCGCTTTATAACTAAGTGATGTTATTAAAACAAAACATTCTCTCTAAAGCCTTCAGTTCAACCGTTATTTGTTAAAAATGTGTGTAAACTCTCCCGCCTAATCGTGTGCGTCTGTGCGCCCCCTGCAGGACTGAGCGAGGCGCGTGTGAAGGAGTTCTCCATGTGTCCTGCAGGTGACACTGTTCTGCTGTGGGGCACCAGAGGCTACCTGCACCTGCTGTCGCTCAAGGTTAGCCTCAGAGTTAGCATTAGCGTTAGCCTCAGAGTTAGCGTTAGCCTCAGAGTTAGCGTTAGCCTCAGAGTTAGCGTTAGCCTCAGCATTAGCGTTAGCCTCAGAGTTAGCGTTGGCCTTAGTGTTAGCCTCAGAGTTAGCATTAGCCTCAAGGTTAGCGTTAGCCTCAGAGTTAGCGTTAGCCTCAGCATTAGCACTAGCCTCAGAGTTAGCTTTGGCCTTAGCGTTAGCCTCAGAGTTAGCATTAGCCTCAGAGTTAGCGTTAGCCTCAGCGTTAGCGTTGGCCTTAGCGTTAGCCTCAGAGTTAGCGTTAGCTTCAGAGTTAGCGTTAGCTTCAGCGTTAGCCTCAGAGTTAGTGTTAGCCTCAGCATTAGCCTCAGAGCGTGGGCCTCAGAGTTAGCGTTAGCCTCAGCATTAGCCTCAGAGTTAGCGTGGGCCTCCGCATTAGCATTAGCGTCAGAGTTAGCATGGGCCTCAGAGTTAGCGTTGGCCTCAGAGTTAGCGTTAGCCTTAGCCTCAGAGTTAGCCTCATTACACCTGTAGAAGTGTTTTGTGTAGAGTGTTAGCGATTTGTGCTGTTAGCATACATGCTGTTAGCACACATGCTGTTAGCGTACATGCTAACAGCCTGGTTGCTAAGCTCCTGTGTCTTGGAGCTTTCAAATGTTCAGATGAAAAGAGTCCGTTGTTTGTTTCAGACGAACGAAATCGTGCGAAGTCTGAAGCTCAACGGAGACGTGGCCGCCGTGTCCTTCTCCTCTGACGGCGACACGGTGTTCTCCAGCTCAGGTCAGTGTCCTCCAGCTCAGGTCAGTGTCCTCCAGTGTCCTCCAGCTCAGGTCAGTGTCCTCCAGCTCAGGTCAGTGTCCTCCAGTGTCCTCCAGCTCAGGTCAGTGTCCTCCAGCTCAGGTCAGTGTCCTCCAGCTCAGGTCAGTGTCCTCCAGCTCAGGTCAGTGTCCTCCAGTGTCCTCCAGCTCAGGTCAGTGTCCTCCAGCTCAGGTCAGTGTCCTCCAGCTCAGGTCAGTGTCCTCCAGTGTCCTCCAGCTCAGGTCAGTGTCCTCCAGCTCAGGTCAGTGTCCTCCAGCTCAGGTCAGTGTCCTCCAGCTCAGGTCAGTGTCCTCCAGCTCAGGTCAGTGTCCTCCAGCTCAGGTCAATGTCCTCCAGCTCAGGTCAGTGTCCTCCAGCTCAGGTCAGTGTCCTCCAGCTCAGGTCAGTGTCCTCCAGCTCAGGTCAGTGTCCTCCAGTGTCCTCCAGCTCAGGTCAGTGTCCTCCAGTGTCCTCCAGCTCAGGTCAGTGTCCTCCAGTGTCCTCCAGCTCAGGTCAGTGTCCTCCAGTGTCCTCCAGCTCAGGTCAGTGTCCTCCAATGTCCTCCAGCTCAGGTCAGTGTCCTCCAGCTCAGGTCAGTGTCCTCCAGCTCAGGTCAGTGTCCTCCAGCTCAGGTCAGTGTCCTCCAGCTCAGGTCAGTGTCCTCCAGCTCAGGTCAGTGTCCTCCAGCTCAGGTCAGTGTCCTCCAGCTCAGGTCAGTGTCCTCCAGCTCAGGTCAGTGTCCTCCAGTGTCCTCCAGCTCAGGTCAGTGTCCTCCAGCTCAGGTCAGTGTCCTCCAGCTCAGGTCAGTGTCCTCCAGTGTCCTCCAGCTCAGGTCAGTGTCCTCCAGCTCAGGTCAGTGTCCTCCAGTGTCCTCCAATGTCCTCCAGCTCAGGTCAATGTCCTCCAGCTCAGGTCAGTGTCCTCCAGCTCAGGTCAGTGTCCTCCAGCTCAGGTCAGTGTCCTCCAGCTCAGGTCAGTGTCCTCCAGCTCAGGTCAGTGTCCTCCAGCTCAGGTCAGTGTCCTCCAGTGTCCTCCAGCTCAGGTCAGTGTCCTCCAGTGTCCTCCTGCTCAGGTCAGTGTCCTCCAGCTCAGGTCAGTGTCCTCCAGTGTCCTGCAGCTCAGGTCAGTGTCCTCCAGTGTCCTCCAGCTCAGGTCAGTGTCCTCCAGCTCAGGTCAGTGTCCTCCAGCTCAGGTCAGTGTCCTCCAGCTCAGGTCAGTGTCCTCCAGCTCAGGTCAGTGTCCTCCAGCTCAGGTCAGTGTCCTCCAGCTCAGGTCAGTGTCCTCCAGCTCAGGTCAGTGTCCTCCAGCTCAGGTCAGTGTCTCTCCAGTGTCTCTCCAGCTCAGGTCAGTGTCCTCCAGCTCAGGTCAGTGTCCTCCAGTGTCCTCCAATGTCCTCCAGCTCAGGTCAATGTCCTCCAGCTCAGGTCAATGTCCTCCAGCTCAGGTCAATGTCCTCCAGCTCAGGTCAGTGTCCTCCAGCTCAGGTCAGTGTCCTCCAGCTCAGGTCAGTGTCCTCCAGTGTCCTCCAGCTCAGGTCAGTGTCCTCCAGTGTCCTCCAGCTCAGGTCAGTGTCCTCCAGTGTCCTCCTGCTCAGGTCAGTGTCCTCCAGCTCAGGTCAGTGTCCTCCAGTGTCCTCCAGCTCAGGTCAGTGTCCTCCAGCTCAGGTCAGTGTCCTCCAGTGTCCTCCAGCTCAGGTCAATGTCCTCCAGCTCAGGTCAATGTCCTCCAGTGTCCTCCTGCTCAGGTCAGTGTCCTCCAGCTCAGGTCAGTGTCCTCCAGCTCAGGTCAGTGTCCTCCAGCTCAGGTCAGTGTCCTCCAGCTCAGGTCAGTGTCCTCCAGCTCAGGTCAGTGTCCTCCAGTGTCCTCCAGCTCAGGTCAGTGTCCTCCAGTGTCCTCCAGCTCAGGTCAGTGTCCTCCAGTGTCCTCCAATGTCCTCCAGCTCAGGTCAGTGTCCTCCAGCTCAGGTCAGTGTCCTCCAGCTCAGGTCAGTGTCCTCCAGCTCAGGTCAGTGTCCTCCAGCTCAGGTCAGTGTCCTCCAGTGTCCTCCAGCTCAGGTCAGTGTCCTCCAGTGTCCTCCTGCTCAGGTCAGTGTCCTCCAGCTCAGGTCAGTGTCCTCCAGCTCAGGTCAGTGTCCTCCAGTGTCCTCCAGCTCAGGTCAGTGTCCTCCAGCTCAGGTCAGTGTCCTCCAGTGTCCTCCAGTGTCCTCCAGTGTCCTCCAATGTCCTCCAGCTCAGGTCAATGTCCTCCAGCTCAGGTCAATGTCCTCCAGCTCAGGTCAGTGTCCTCCAGCTCAGGTCAGTGTCCTCCAGCTCAGGTCAGTGTCCTCCAGTGTCCTCCAGCTCAGGTCAGTGTCCTCCAGCTCAGGTCAGTGTCCTCCAGCTCAGGTCAGTGTCCTCCAGCTCAGGTCAGTGTCCTCCAGTGTCCTCCAGCTCAGGTCAGTGTCCTCCAGCTCAGGTCAGTGTCCTCCAGTGTCCTCCTGCTCAGGTCAGTGTCCTCCAGCTCAGGTCAGTGTCCTCCAGTGTCCTCCAGCTCAGGTCAGTGTCCTCCAGTGTCCTCCAGCTCAGGTCAGTGTCCTCCAGCTCAGGTCAGTGTCCTCCAGCTCAGGTCAGTGTCCTCCAGCTCAGGTCAGTGTCCTCCAGTGTCCTCCAGCTCAGGTCAATTTTCAGTTTTTTTTTTTAAAACAAGATAAACTAAAGAGTCAAAGCATTTCTTCAAAACAACATTAATGATATTATTTTCCCATGGAACTATTTATGATTTGATTATTGATTGTATTGGACATTTCTTTCTCCTTTACGTTCCTTTTCTTAAACATTCCTCTCTGGTTCTTCTCTGGTCCCTCTCTGGTTCCTCTCTGGTTCTTCTCTGGTTCCTCTCTGGTTCCTCTCTGGTCCCTCTCTGGTCCTTCTCTGGTCCCTCTCTGGTTCCTCTCTGGTCCCTCTCTGGTCCCTCTCTGGTCCTTCTCTGGTTCCTCTCTGGTTCTTCTCTGGTCCCTCTCTGGTTCTTCTCTGGTCCCTCTCTGGTTCCTCTCTGGTCCCTCTCTGGTTCTTCTCTGGTTCTTCTCTGGTTCTTCTCTGTTTCCTCTCTCGTCCCTCTCTCGTTCTTCTCTGGTCCCTCTCTGGTCCCTCTCTGGTTCTTCTCTGGTCCCTCTCTGGTTCTTCTCTGGTCCCTCTCTGGTTCCTCTCTGGTTCCTCTCTGGTTCCTCTCTGGTTCTTCTCTGGTTCCTCTCTGGTTCTTCTCTGGTCCCTCTCTGGTTCCTCTCTGGTTCTTCTATGGTTCTTCTCTGGTCCCTCTCTGGTTCCTCTCTGGTTCTTCTCTGGTCCCTCTCTGGTTCCTCTCTGGTTCCTCTCTGGTTCTTCTCTGGTTCCTCTCTGGTTCTTCTATGGTTCTTCTCTGGTTCCTCTCTGGTTCCTCTCTGGTTCCTCACTGGTTCTTATCTGGTCCCTCTCTGGTTCTTCTCTGGTCCCTCTCTGGTTCCTCTCTGGTTCCTCTCTGGTTCCTCTCTGGTTCTTCTCTGGTTCCTCTTTGGTTCTTCTATGGTTCTTCTCTGGTTTCTCTCTGGTTTCTCTCTGGTTCCTCTCTGGTCCCTCTCTGGTTCTTCTATGGTTCTTCTCTGGTTTCTCTCTGGTCCCTCTCTGGTCCCTCTCTGGTTCCTCTCTGGTTCCTCTCTGGTCCCTCTCTGGTTCCTCTGGTCGCTGCAGATGAGGGCGAGGTGTTCGTGTGGGACTTCAGATCTTCTCGGTGTCTGAACAGATTCACAGACGACGGTTGTGTCAAATCCACGTCGATGGCTGCGTCTCCCAATGGACGGTACCTGGCCTGTGGGTGAGTCTGAACCCTGACCCCTGACTCCTCACCTCTGACCTCTGACCCCTGACCTCTGACCTCTGACCCCTGACCCCTGACCTCTGACCCCTGACCCCTCACCTCTGACCTCTGACACGTAACACAAACCTTTGAAGAGCTTGTTCCATGTACAGTTCCCATTTCTGCTTTGGTTGTGATTAGCGCCGTTAGCCATATTAGCATGAGCAGCAGGGGCCTCCCGGACAGCAGGGGGCAGCAGGGGCCTCCCGGACAGCAGGGGGCAGCAGGGGCCTCCCGGACAGCAGGGGGCAGCAGGAGCCTCCCGGACAGCAGGGGGCAGCAGGAGCCTCCCGGACAGCAGGGGGCAGCAGGGGCCTCCCGGACAGCAGGGGGCAGCAGGGGCCTCCCGGACAGCAGGGGGCAGCAGGGGCCTCCCGGACAGCAGGGGGCAGCAGGGGGCAGCAGGAGCACGGCTCAGATAAGCTCTGGGTTTTTTATGTTGGAGTTCAGAGAAGTGAGAGTCAGAACTCAGAAAATCTTATCTCCATAAAAAAGTCTCTCAGGTCCTGGTCCTGGTCTAACCCCGGTCTCTCCTTAGGTCTCAGTCCTGGTCCTGGTCTCGGTCCTGGTCCTGGTCCTGGTTCTGGTCTCACCCCGGTCTCTCCTCAGGTCTCAGTCCTGGTCCTGGTCTCACCCCGGTCTCTCCTCAGGTCTCAGTCCTGGTCCTGGTCTAACCCCGGTCTCTCCTCAGGTCTCAGTCCTGGTCTCACCCCGGTCTCTCCTCAGGTCTCAGTCCTGGTCTAACCCCGGTCTCTCCTCAGGTCTCAGTCCTGGTCCTGGTCTCACCCCGGTCTCTCCTCAGGTCTCAGTCCTGGTCCTGGTCTAACCCCGGTCTCTCCTCAGGTCTCAGTCCTGGTCTCACCCGGTCTCTCCTCAGGTCTCAGTCCTGGTCTCACCCCGGTCTCTCCTCAGGTCTCAGTCCTGGTCTCACCCCGGTCTCTCCTCAGGTCTCAGTCCTGGTCTCACCCTGGTCTCTCCTCAGGTCTCAGTCCTGGTCTCACCCCGGTCTCTCCTCAGGTCTCAGTCCTGGTCTCACCCCGGTCTCTCCTCAGGTCTCAGTCCTGGTCTAACCCCGGTCTCTCCTCAGGTCTCAGTCCTGGTCCTGGTCCTGGTCTCACCCCGGTCTCTCCTCAGGTCTCAGTCCTGGTCCTGGTCCTGGTCTCACCCCGGTCTCTCCTCAGGTCTCAGTCCTGGTCTCACCCTGGTCTCTCCTCAGGTCTCAGTCCTGGTCTAACCCCGGTCTCTCCTCAGGTCTCAGTCCTGGTCCTGGTCCTGGTCTCACCCCGGTCTCTCCTCAGGTCTCAGTCCTGGTCTCACCCCGGTCTCTCCTCAGGTCTCAGTCCTGGTCTCAGTCCTGGTCTCTCCTCAGGTCTCAGTCCTGGTCTAACCCCGGTCTCTCCTCAGGTCTCAGTCCTGGTCTCAGTCCTGGTCTCACCCTGGTCTCTCCTCAGGTCTCAGTCCTGGTCCTGGTCCTGGTCTCACCCCGGTCTCTCCTCAGGTCTCAGTCCTGGTCCTGGTCCTGGTCTCACCCCGGTCTCTCCTCAGGTCTCAGTCCTGGTCCTGGTCCTGGTCTCACCCCGGTCTCTCCTCAGGTCTCAGTCCTGGTCCTGGTCCTGGTCTCACCCCGGTCTCTCCTCAGGTCTCAGTCCTGGTCTCACCCCGGTCTCTCCTCAGGTCTCAGTCCTGGTCTAACCCCGGTCTCTCCTCAGGTCTCAGTCCTGGTCTCAGTCCTGGTCTCACCCCGGTCTCTCCTCAGGTCTCAGTCCTGGTCTAACCCCGGTCTCTCCTCAGGTCTCAGTCCTGGTCCTGGTCCTGGTTTCACCCCGGTCTCTCCTCAGGTCTCAGTCCTGGTCCTGGTCCTGGTTTCACCCCGGTCTCTCCTCAGGTCTCAGTCTGGTGTGGTGAACATCTACCCGGTCGACTCGTGTCTGTCGTCGTCTCGTCCTGAGCCGCTGAAGTCCGTCATGAACCTCGTGACGGCCGCGACGTCCCTGAGATTCAACCCGACGTCGGAGCTGCTGGCCCTGGGCTCCAGAGCCGAGGACGAGGCCGTGAGGCTGGTGAGGCGGGCTAACGCTAACCGGCTAATGCTGACGGGGCTAACGCTAACGGGCTAATGCTGATGGGCTAATGCTGACGGGGCTAACGCTAACGGGCTAATGCTGACGGGGCTAATGCTAACAGGGCTAATGCTAACGGGTTAATGCTAACGGGCTAACGCCGAGGGGCTAATGCTAACAAGGCTAATGCTAACAGGGCTAATGTTGATGGCTATGCTAACGGTGACCGTGTTGTTGTTTTCCTCAGCTGCACGTGCCGAGTCTCACCGTCTTCTCAAACTTTCCCGTCTCCAAGAAGAAGATCTGCCACAGAGTCCAGGACGTGGCCTTCTCTCCTCACAGCGGCTTCTTCTGCCTCGCGACCAACAAAGGACGAGCGCCGCTCTACAGGTGACGCCGGCAGAGCGTTAGCATCGAGCGTTAGCCCAGAGTGACAGAGGGTTAGCTCAGAGTGACAGAGCGTTAGCCCCGAGTAACAGAGTGTTAGCTCAGAGTAACAGAGCGTTAGCATCGAACGTTAGCCCAGAGTAACAGAGCGTTAGCCCAGAGTAACAGAGCGTTAGCCCAGAGTAACAGAGCGTTAGCTCAGAGTAACAGAGCGTTAGCATCGAACGTTAGCCCAGAGTAACAGAGCGTTAGCCCAGAGCGTTAGCCCAGAGTAACAGAGCGTTAGCCCAGAGTAACAGAGTGTTAGCATCGAGCGTTAGCCCAGAGTAACAGAGCGTTAGCTCAGAGCGTTAGCCTAGAGTAACAGAGCGTTAGCTCAGAGCGTTAGCCCCGAGTAACAGAGCGTTAGTTCAGAGTGTTAGCCCCGAGTAACAGAGCGTTAGCATCGAGCGTTAGCCCAGAGTAACAGAGCGTTAGCCCAGAGTAACAGAGCGTTAGCCCAGAGTAACAGAGCGTTAGCCCTGAGTAACAGAGCGTTAGCTCAGAGTAACAGAGCGTTAGCTCAGAGTAACAGAGCGTTAGCCCAGAGCGTTAGCCCAGAGTAACAGAGCGTTAGCCCAGAGTAACAGAGCATTAGCCCAGAGTGTTAGCCCAGAGTAACAGAGCGTTAGCATCGAGCGTTAGCCCAGAGTAACAGAGCGTTAGCCCAGAGTAACAGAGCGTTAGCTCAGAGTAACAGAGCGTTAGCCCAGAGCGTTAGCCCCGAGTAACAGAGCGTTAGCCCAGAGTAACAGAGCGTTAGCTCAGAGTAACAGAGCGTTAGCCCCGAGTAACAGAGCATTAGCCCAGAGCGTTAGCCCCGAGTAACAGAGCGTTAGCCCAGAGCGTTAGCCCCGAGTAACAGAGCGTTAGTTCAGAGCGTTAGCCCAGAGAGCGTTAGCCCAGAGTAACAGAGCGTTAGCTCAGAGTAACAGAGTGTTAGCTCAGAGTAACAGAGCGTTAGCCCAGAGCGTTAGCCCAGAGTAAAAGAGCGTTAGCCCAGAGTAACAGAGCGTTAGACCAGAGTAACAGAGTGTTAGCATCGAGCGTTAGCCCAGAGTAACAGAGCGTTAGCTCAGAGCGTTAGCCTAGAGTAACAGAGCGTTAGCTCAGAGCGTTAGCCCCGAGTAACAGAGCGTTAGTTCAGAGTGTTAGCCCCGAGTAACAGAGCGTTAGCCCAGAGTGTTAGCCCAGAGTAACCGAGCGTTAGCATCGAGCGTTAGCCCAGAATAACAGAGCGTTAGCTCAGAGTAACAGAGCGTTAGCTCAGAGTAACAGAGCGTTAGCCCAGAGCGTTAGCCCCGAGTAACAGAGCGTTAGCTCAGAGTAACAGAGCGTTAGCTCAGAGCGTTAGCCCCGAGTAACTGAGCGTTAGCTCAGAGTAACAGAGCGTTAGCCCCGAGTAACAGAGCATTAGCCCAGAGCGTTAGCCCCGAGTAACAGAGCGTTAGCCCAGAGCGTTAGCCCCGAGTAACAGAGCGTTAGTTCAGAGCGTTAGTCCAGAGAGCGTTAGCCCAGAGTAACAGAGCGTTAGCTCAGAGCGTTAGCCTAGAGTAACAGAGCGTTAGCTCAGAGCGTTAGCCCCGAGTAACAGAGCGTTAGCTCAGAGTAACAGAGCGTTAGCTCAGAGTAACAGAGCGTTAGCCCAGAGCGTTAGCCCCGAGTAACAGAGCGTTAGCTCAGAGTAACAGAGCGTTAGCTCAGAGCGTTAGCCACGAGTAACTGAGCGTTAGCTCAGAGTAACAGAGCGTTAGCCCCGAGTAACAGAGCATTAGCCCAGAGCGTTAGCCCCGAGTAACAGAGCGTTAGCCCAGAGCGTTAGCCCCGAGTAACAGAGCGTTAGTTCAGAGCGTTAGTCCAGAGAGCGTTAGCCCAGAGTAACAGAGCGTTAGCTCAGAGTAACAGAGTGTTAGCTCAGAGTAACAGAGCGTTAGCCCAGAGTAACAGAGCGTTAGCTCAGAGTAACAGAGCGTTAGCCCAGAGTAACAGAGCGTTAGCCCAGAGTAACAGAGCGTTAGCCCAGAGTAACAGAGCGTTAGCCCAGAGTAACAGAGTGTTAGCATCGAGCGTTAGCCCAGAGTAACAGAGCGTTAGCTCAGAGCGTTAGCCTAGAGTAACAGAGCGTTAGCTCAGAGGGTTAGCCCCGAGTAACAGAGCGTTAGTTCAGAGAGCGTTAGCCCAGAGTAACAGAGCGTTAGCTCAGAGTAACAGAGTGTTAGCTCAGAGTAACAGAGCGTTAGCCCAGAGTAACAGAGCGTTAGCTCAGAGTAACAGAGCGTTAGCCCAGAGTAACAGAGCGTTAGCCCAGAGTAACAGAGCGTTAGCCCAGAGTAACAGAGTGTTAGCATCGAGCGTTAGCCCAGAGTAACAGAGCGTTAGCTCAGAGCGTTAGCCTAGAGTAACAGAGCGTTAGCTCAGAGCGTTAGCCTAGAGTAACAGAGCGTTAGTTCAGAGTGTTAGCCCAGAGTAACAGAGCGTTAGCATCGAGCGTTAGCCCCGAGTAACTGAACGTTAGCTCAGAGTAACAGAGCGTTAGCCCAGAGCGTTAGCCCCGAGTAACTGAGCGTTAGCTCAGAGTAACAGAGCGTTAGCCCAGAGCGTTAGCCCAGAGTAACAGAGCGTTAGCTCAGAGTAACAGAACGTTAGCTCAGAGTAACAGAGCGTTAGACCAGAGCGTTAGCCCCGAGTAACTGAGCGTTAGCTCAGAGTAACAGAGCGTTAGCCCAGAGCGTTAGCCCCGAGTAACTGAACGTTAGCTCAGAGTAACAGAGCGTTAGCTCAGAGTAACAGAGCGTTAGACCAGAGCGTTAGCCCCGAGTAACTGAGCGTTAGCTCAGAGTAACAGAGCGTTAGCTCAGAGCGTTAGCCTAGAGTAACAGAGCGTTAGCTCAGAGCGTTAGCCCCGAGTAACAGAGCGTTAGTTCAGAGTGTTAGCCCCGAGTAACAGAGCGTTAGCCCAGAGTGTTAGCCCAGAGTAACCGAGCGTTAGCATCGAGCGTTAGCCCAGAATAACAGAGCGTTAGCTCAGAGTAACAGAGCGTTAGCTCAGAGTAACAGAGCGTTAGCCCAGAGCGTTAGCCCCGAGTAACAGAGCGTTAGCTCAGAGTAACAGAGCGTTAGCTCAGAGCGTTAGCCCCGAGTAACTGAGCGTTAGCTCAGAGTAACAGAGCGTTAGCCCCGAGTAACAGAGCATTAGCCCAGAGCGTTAGCCCCGAGTAACAGAGCGTTAGCTCAGAGCGTTAGCCTAGAGTAACAGAGCGTTAGTTCAGAGCGTTAGTCCAGAGAGCGTTAGCCCAGAGTAACAGAGCGTTAGCTCAGAGCGTTAGCCTAGAGTAACAGAGCGTTAGCTCAGAGCGTTAGCCCCGAGTAACAGAGCGTTAGCTCAGAGTAACAGAGCGTTAGCTCAGAGTAACAGAGCGTTAGCTCAGAGTAACAGAGCGTTAGCCCAGAGCGTTAGCCCCGAGTAACAGAGCGTTAGCTCAGAGTAACAGAGCGTTAGCTCAGAGCGTTAGCCACGAGTAACTGAGCGTTAGCTCAGAGTAACAGAGCGTTAGCCCCGAGTAACAGAGCATTAGCCCAGAGCGTTAGCCCCGAGTAACAGAGCGTTAGCCCAGAGCGTTAGCCCCGAGTAACAGAGCGTTAGTTCAGAGCGTTAGTCCAGAGAGCGTTAGCCCAGAGTAACAGAGCGTTAGCTCAGAGTAACAGAGCGTTAGCCCAGAGTAACAGAGCGTTAGCCCAGAGTAACAGAGCGTTAGCCCAGAGTAACAGAGTGTTAGCATCGAGCGTTAGCCCAGAGTAACAGAGCGTTAGCTCAGAGCGTTAGCCTAGAGTAACAGAGCGTTAGCTCAGAGGGTTAGCCCCGAGTAACAGAGCGTTAGTTCAGAGAGCGTTAGCCCAGAGTAACAGAGCGTTAGCTCAGAGTAACAGAGCGTTAGCTCAGAGTAACAGAGCGTTAGCCCAGAGTAACAGAGCGTTAGCTCAGAGTAACAGAGCGTTAGCCCAGAGTAACAGAGCGTTAGCCCAGAGTAACAGAGCGTTAGCCCAGAGTAACAGAGTGTTAGCATCGAGCGTTAGCCCAGAGTAACAGAGCGTTAGCTCAGAGCGTTAGCCTAGAGTAACAGAGCGTTAGCTCAGAGCGTTAGCCTAGAGTAACAGAGCGTTAGTTCAGAGTGTTAGCCCAGAGTAACAGAGCGTTAGCATCGAGCGTTAGCCCCGAGTAACTGAACGTTAGCTCAGAGTAACAGAGCGTTAGCCCAGAGCGTTAGCCCCGAGTAACTGAGCGTTAGCTCAGAGTAACAGAGCGTTAGCCCAGAGCGTTAGCCCCGAGTAACTGAACGTTAGCTCAGAGTAACAGAGCGTTAGCTCAGAGTAACAGAGCGTTAGACCAGAGCGTTAGCCCCGAGTAACTGAGCGTTAGCTCAGAGTAACAGAGCGTTAGCTCAGAGCGTTAGCCCCGAGTAACAGAGCGTTAGCCTGATGCTAGCTCTGTTTAACATTAAGACGTCTTCTCTAATAACCTGTAAATAACTGTTCTTTCAGTGTTTTATTGAACGTTGAGACTTTGAACACATTTTTATCCAAATGAAGTTTGTAATAATTAAAGCTGCAACAATTAATCGATTGATTCTAACGAGTCGTGTCTGAACAGAAGCTTCTAGAACAAACTCATTAAATCAAAGTCCCATCTATAACACACTTCTCATAAATCTTCTCTAAAGTTTCAGTCCCAGATTTAATCTTTATTTGGTTCAATTGTGTTTAAAAGATCCTCAGGTTGGGGGTTCAACTCCTGATTTTGTCTCTGTTTTCAGGCTCCTGCATTACACCGACTTCTAAAGACCAGGACCTGGACCCGGACCCGGACCTGGACCAGGACCCGGACCCGTCTCGGCTGCAGTGACTCTTTTTTTGTACAAATCCCACGAGACGTTTAAAAGTGCAGTTGCGTGTGTGTCCAGCGGGGGCAGCGTCGCACAAGAAGAGAAGCTGTTCAGAGTGTTTTCCCTTAAATGGCTCTAAATCATGTTTTTTCTTCCAAAATGTCTTTCTAAAGTACATTTAGAATAAAGTTGTTTCATTGCTTTGTATTTTTTACAAAGAAACACGACGCTGTCGTCATGAAATGTATCTCAGAGACACCAGCTCTATCCGACAGAAAGGGTTTGATTATTTTCCTTCTAATTGATTTACTCTGAATTAAAACATTTAGAACACGTTTGTTTAAATTGAGCTGAAATGTCGTTGTGAACAGAACATCCTCAGATCACCCAAAACTCCCATCAGCGCAGACACAATAACCACCACAGAGTCTTTCACATTTCTAGGAACACATTAGTAACAAGCAGCACTCTGAGGAAACTACAAAAGGCCGACAACAGACTGTTTTTCTCAGACAACTCAAGACATTCCATGTACGACACAATCGTCTCCTTCAGTTCTACACAGCCATAACTGAAAGTCTCCTCACTTCATCCATAACAGTCTGGTCTGGTCTGGTCTGGTCTGGTCACTTGGACAGTCACTCCGTTCAAAACTCCAACGAATCATCAACAAATCCTCCACGATCACTGACCACACCCTCCCATAGACACTCTGTACCACAGACACATCACAGTGAGCCACAATCAGCTCAGATCTCACATCCTGCTCACCATCTCTTCACACTTGTGCCTCTGGGGGGCGCTACAGGTCTATAACCACAACATCTGTCAGATTTAAAAACAGCTTCTTTCCGATAGCCACACGGACCTTAAATGAATCACTGTCTTAATGTAAACTGTACAAATGTGTGGAGCTGACACATGGGGGATGTGAACATTAACTGTACTGTACCCAAAACAAATCCCACCAACTCTGTGGCCTTTAATAAATGATTCTGATTCAGATCAAACGTCGTTTACAAAGTGCAGCTCGAGTTTGTCCCAAATCCACAGAAACAGGACGGACCCCAAACCCTGTGACCACCTCGCCCTGCAGAGCGCCCTCCAGAGGACGCCTCTCAAATGACAGTACATCAAGGAGCAAACCTGGGGATTCTGGGTAAAATGGAGTCCGAGCTGAGGTTCTGTGTCGTGTCTCGAGCGGCTCTGACAGAAGCTCCAGTGTTTGGCTCTGACTCCAGGGCCCACAGTGAACGGGGGGTTTGGGGGTCGCTCCCCAGAAGAACGACATCCATCTGTGACTGTGTGTCCTCATCTGGAAGGGCATCCTGGTGGCTCCGAGTCCTGAAGGCTTTAGTCCGGTCCCGGTCCAGGTCTCGGTCCAGGTCTCGGTGTTTTATTGATGAAAATCTACTAATTGTTTATTAAATCCAAACGTTAAAAAGAATCATATTTAATTCTGTTCAGTGTTTTATGTAAAACACGACTCTTTGATCAAATCATTTAATCAGTTTTTGAATAAATTAGAACAAAGTGATTAGAGACGTTTGAGCTTCATTTCCTGCTTCGTTTGAACAATATGACATCATTTGTGACTCCGCCCCCCTGTGGTATGTGACCCCGCCCCCCTGTGGTACGTGACCCCGCCCCCCTGTGGTATGTGCTCTAACCTGCCGCACCTGTCGGTCACATGACCCTGCCCAGTTGGAGACACAGGTCTGAGACAGAACTGAGCCGGGACTGAGCTGGAACTGAACCAGGACTAAACCTGGATCAGATTCTGTTTTAAGGACTTTTTTTTCCCAAACGCTGGATTTTCTGAAACAACTGAACGTTTGAGATTTGTTTTTTAAATCGTTTGAATCTGAGCTTCATCTGAAAGGTTTGAGACGCTTTATTATTCTCCAGACTTTAACAAACGCTCCTGTCTCCCCCAAACGCCTCCCCCTCTCTCTCCCTCTCCATCCCTTCGCTCTTCCCTCTCTCTCTCCCTCCCCCTCTCTCTCCTTTCCTCTCTCTTCTCTCTCCCCCCTCTGTTTTCCCTCCCTCCTTCTCTCCCCCTCTCTCCCTCCCTCTCTCCCTCTCCATCCCTTCGCTCTTCCCGCTCTCTCTCCCTCCCCCTCTCTCTCCTTTCCTCTCTCTTCTCTCTCCCCCCTCTGTTTTCCCTCTCTCTCTCCCTCTCTCCCTCTCTCCCTCTCCATCCCTTCGCTCTTCCCGCTCTCTCTCTCCCCTCTCTCCCTCCCTCCCTCTCTCCCTCTCCATCCCTTCGCTCTTCCCTCTCTCTCTCCCTCCCCCTCTCTCTCCTTTCCTCTCTCTTCTCTCTCCCCCCTCTGTTTTCCCTCCCTCCTTCTCTCCCCCTCTCTCCCTCCCTTTCTCCCTCTCCATCCCTTGGCTCTTCCCTCTTTCTCTCCCTCTTTCTCTCCCTCTCTCCTTTCCTCCCTCTTTCTTCCTCCCTCTCCACCACTGTGGTTAGGCCCCCCTCCTCCCCCTCACCCCTGTCCCTATCATTCCCCTCTCCCTCCTCCCTCTTGGTTTGCCTCTTTCTCCCCCTTCTCCCCTCTTTTCTGTCTCCCCCACTCATCCTCTCTCTCCTCTGTGGTTTGTCTCCCCCCCTCCCTCTTGTTCCTTCTACTCACCTCCCTTTTCCTCTCACACTCCTCTCTCTTCCTTCACTTCTCCCTCTCTCCTTTTTTACCTCTCACCTCGTTCCCTTCTCCCTCTCCTCCCTCCCCTCTCTCCCCCTCCTCCCTCTCACTCTTCTCTTCTCTCTCTCCCCCTCCCCTCTTGTTCACCTTCCTCTCCCTCCTTTTCTCCTCTCTCCTCCTCTCTCCTTCACTTCTCCCTCTCTCCTTTTTACCTCCTGTTCTCTCTCTCCCTCCTCTCTCCTCCTCTCCTCCTCTCTCCCCCTCCTCCCTCTCACCTTCTTCTCTTCTCTCTCTCCCCCTCCCCTCTCTTTTACCTTTCACCTCGTTCCCCCTCTCTCCCCCTCCTCCCTCTCACCTCCTTCACTTCTCTCCCCTCCCCCTCTCCTCTCTTTTACCTTTCACCTCGTTCTCTCCTCCCTCCCCTCTCTCCCTCTCCCCCTCCTCCCTCTCTCTCTCTCACCTCCCCTCACTCTCTCTCTCTCTCCTCCTCTCCTCCCTCCCCCCTCTCCCCCTCCTCCCTCTCTCCTCCCCTCTCTCCCCCTCTCCTCTCTTTTACCTCTCACCTCCTTCACTTCTCTCTCCTCTCTCCCCTCTCTCTCTCTCTCTCTCCCCCTCTCCTCTCTCTCTCCCTCTCTCCCCCCTCTCTCTCCTCTCTCCTCTCTTTTACCTCTCACCTCCTTCACTTCTCTCTCCTCCCTCCCCTCTCTCTCCCCTCCCCCTCCTCCTCTCCTCCCCTCCTCTCCCCTCCCTCTCCTCCCTCTCTTGTTCCCCTCCCTCCCTCCCTCTCTCTCCTCTCTCCCTCTCTCCCTCCCTCTCTCCTCCCCTCTCCTCCCTCCTCCCTCCTCTCTCTCCCCCTCTCCTCTCTTTTACCTCTCACCTTGTTCCCTCTCTCTCCCTCTCTCTCCCTCTCTCTCCCTCCCCCTCCCTCTCTCTCCCTCTCCCTCTCTCTCCCCCTCTCTCCCTCCTCCTCCTCCCTCTCCTCTCTTTTACCTCTCACCTCCTTCACTCTCTCTCTCCTCTCTCTCTCCCTCTCTCTCCCTCTCCCTCCCTCCCCTCTCTCCCCTCCTCCCCTCTCTCTCCCTCTCTCCCCTCCCCTCTCCTCTCTTTTTTTACCTCCTCACCTCCCCTCCCCTCTCTCTCCCCTCCTCCCCTCCTCCCCTCTCTCCCCCTCTCCCTCCCTCTCCCTCCTCCTCCCCCTCCCCTCTCTCCTCCCCTCCCTCCTCCCCTCTCCTCCCCCTCTCTCCCCCCTCTCTCTCTCCTCTCTTTTACCTCTCACCTCGTCCTCCCCTCTCTCTCCCCTCTCTCTCCCCCCTCTCTCCCCTCTCTCCCTCTCCCTCTCTCCTCTCTCTCTCCTCTCTCCCCCTCTCTCTCCCCCTCTCTCTCTCCCTCTCCCTCCTCCCTCTCTCCTCCCTCCCCTCTCTCTCTCCCCTCTCCTCCCTCCCCCTCCTCCCTCCCCTCTCTCCCCCTCCTCCCTCTCTCCTCCCCCTCTCTCCCCCTCTCCTCTCTTTTACCTCTCACCTCGTTCACTCCTCTCTCTCTCTTCCCACATTTTTCTGCAGCAGATTTGAAAGTGGGCGGAGTCACCTGTCACACCTGTCTGACTCACCTGTCCGGCTCTGGCCCCGCCCCCTATGACGTCACTCTCTCTCTTCAGGTTTGTCTGAAGAGTCGGTTCAATCCACATCAGTTCTGTGTCCAGGACAGAAGTGTCACTTTGCTTTTCTTTGACAAAAACCTCAACGTTTGAAGTGTAATTATTATTATTATTATTATATTATTATTATTATTATTATTATTATTATTATATTATTATTATTATTATATTATTATTATTATATTATATTATTATATTATTATTATTATATTATTATTATTATTATTATTATATTATTATTATTATTATATTATATTATTATATTATTATTATTATTATATTATTATTATTATATTAAGTGTGTCATGTTTCTGTGATAAAAGTAAAAAACCTGTGGGTCAACATTTCTGAGGATTGTGTCAAACCTGAAGTGTGTTTGGGTCTTTGAATCACAAACAGGGCAGACGTTTGCATTTTCACACTTTAAGATGAAGCCCCGCCCCTCACGCCCGAAGCCCCGCCCCTCACGCCCGAAGCCCCGCCCCTCACACCTGAATCTGGTCTCACACTCAGACGCAGAGCTGGACCAAACCTGGACTCGTCTGTGGAGGGTTTGAAGGTGAAGGAAAGAGTTTTTGTCAGAAAAAGTGACAAAAAGCTGTAAAAAAGAATCTTCCAACAAAACCCTCAGAGATGGTTCTGCTCTTTAGGGTTTGGTTTGAGGCTTTTCAGTCGTTTGTGTGAAAGTTGAACGAAGCTGTGAGTCTTTGGTTTTGTGACTTTGAGCTCGTGCCGTTGAAAGCGTTGGTTTGTGTTGACGTCGTGTTCGTTCTGTTTGACTTCATCAGATCTTAGAGAAAATGTTTTGTTAAAGATAAACAATTGTCCTTTTGTGACGATTAAAATGCACCACTAAAGTCCTCCTAAGTTCATTTGTGGCGACAGAAGACTCTGAACTTGTCTCCAAATATTACACTTTTAGTGAATCGATGGTTTAATCTCAGAGCGAGCACCGTTTGATGGGCTTTAGATCAATGGGATTTAAGCCTCGTTTCAGCTGGTTCTGTCTGTCCTGTTGGTCCAAAGTTAGTGGACCCTGGGAGGTCCGGGTCTGGACCCTGGGAGGTCCGGGTCTGGACCCTGGTTCTGTCCCGGTCTGGACCCTGGTTCTGTCCCGGTCTGGACCCTGGGAGGTCCTGGTCCTGGTCCGGTTCTTGGGCTCCTGGTGGACTTCAGGAGCAGCAGATGTTTGGATCAGACTCAGACTCAGGACAAAACACAAACAGAACAGAATCATTTCTCAAACTCTGACCTGATCGTGTGATAAAGCGCTGGGTTTCACTGACGCTAACGATATGTGGAGGTGTTAGCAAAACAGAGCTAGCAAAGCACGTTAGCATCAGCTGTTTCCTGTTTCTGTGATATTTCCAGGTCCAGGAGTGTCTTTGAAAGAAATAAAAAGACAAACAGGAAGTAGTTTCCTGTTGACTGTAGCTTTAGCTTTAGCCATGTCTCAGACACAAACGTGGAATTCTTAAACGTGGATTCCTCTTTTCCAGGACTTCATCATAAACCCTCCTCCTGTCCAGCGGGAGGGCGTGACCTGAGGGGGCGTGGCCTGAGGACCTGAGGGGGCGTGGCTTGAAGATGGCGGAGCACATGTCCGAGGACCCGGAGCTGTTCTCGGAGCAGGAGTTGACCTGCTCCATCTGTTTAGACCTGTTTAACCAACCAGTGTCCACGCCCTGTGGACACAACTTCTGCCAGGTACCAATGCTACCAATGCTACCAATGCTACCAATGCTACCAGTGCTACCAATGCTATCAATGCTACCAGTGCTACCAGTGCTACCAATGCTACCAGTGCTACCAGTGCTACCAGTGCTACCAGTGCTACTAATGCTACCAGTGCTACCAGTGCTACCAATGCTACTAATGCTACCAGTGCTACCAGTGCTACCAATGCTACCAGTGCTACTAATGCTACCAGTTCTACCAATGCTACCAATGCTACCAGTGCTACCAATGCTACCAATGCTACTAGTGCTACTAGCGCTGCTGCTGTAAATACTTCTGTTACTGACCTGGTCCCGCCCTGAGCCTCGTGCAGTGATTTGCACTTGGTTTTGGGAAAAAAAAAAAAGTTTAGGAAAAAAGTCTGTTCAGTCGTCTGTTATTGATTCATTTAATTGGTTCTATTTTTTTTTCTTCTCAAATTAAAAACACACGAGACACAGCGCACGACCAGAGAACAAAAAACAAATTACGCACAACATTGTGTTAGGTGGGCCCCGCCTAAGGCCCAAAGTCACTGGGACAGGCTCCAGCCACCCACGACCCCAAACGGGAACAAGCGGGAGAGAATGAATGAATGAATGAATGAATGAATGAACACACAACATTCAGTGAAAAAAGCTAACACAACCAAACAAACCCCTTTCGTCTAAAGTCTGTCAGGTCCATTTTCAAATCAAGTCCAAATGTATTTTTTCTTAAAATTTTTTGTGAGTAAATTAATTTTAAATAATCATAATTGTACATATTTATTATTGTATGATTTAATTTGTAGCAAATTAAAAAAAAATTTAAAAATATTTTTCTTTCTTTTTTCCCTCCTTTTTAAATGTATTTTTTCTTCTTTTGTTTTAATAGTTTTCTTTTTTCTGTTTTTCTTCTTTCTTGCTTCTCTGCGTTTCAGGCGTGTATCGGCGGTTACTGGGCGTCGGCCGCCGTCTGCACGTGTCCTCTGTGTAAGCGGGAGTTCGATGAGCGCCCCCTGCTGTCGGTGAACCGCGTCTTCGCCGCCATCGCAGACAAATACAAACTAAAACGTTATGGCGTCGGCCCGAGTCCGAGCGTCGCTGACCCGTTCATGTCTGCAGAGGGGGTGGGGCCTGCGGGAGCTGAGGGGGCGTGGTCGAATGAGAAGGGGGCGGGGTTTGACCTGGAGCAAGTGAAGCTCGGAGAGACGGTGTGGTGTGACGTGTGCACAGGTGAGAAACCCCTGAAGCTGCGCTGTGTGGTCAGCTGTTAGCTCACTGTTAGCTTAATGTTTGCTCACTGTTATCCCACCGTTAGCTCACTGTTATCCCGCTGTTAGCACACTGTTATCCCACCGTTATCACACTGTTAGCTCACTGTTATCCCGCTGTTAGCACACTGTTAGCTCACTGTTATCCCGCTGTTAGCACACTGTTAGCTCACTGTTATCCCGCCGTTATCACACTGTTAGCTCACTATTATCCCGCTGTTAGCACACTGTTAGCTCACTATTATCCCGCTGTTAGCACACTGTTAGCTCACTGTTATCGCACTGTTAGCTCACTGTTATCCCGCTCTTAGCACACTGTTAGCTCACTGTTATCCCGCTGTTAGCACACTGTTAGCACACTGTTATCCCACCGTTAGCACACTGTTAGCACACTGTTAGCTCACTGTTATCCCACCGTTAGCACACTGTTAGCACACCGTTATCCCACCGTTAGCACACTGTTAGCTCACTGTTATCCCACCGTTAGCACACTATTAGCTCACTGTTATCCCACCGTTAGCACACTGTTAGCTCACTGTTAGCACACTGTTAGCACACTGTTATCCCACCGTTAGCACACTGTTAGCTCACTGTTATCCCACCGTTAGCACACTGTTAGCTCACTGTTATCCCGCTGTTAGCACACTGTTAGCTCACTGTTAGCTCTTTTCTTTTGCTCACTGTTAGCTCACTGTTAGCTCACTGCTCTTTTCTTTTGCTCACTGTTAGCTCTTTTGCTCACTGTTAGCTTACTGTTATGGTGGGATATTTCCCACCGCTGACTTCCCAGTTGCCTGGAACACAGCATAACCCTGGGCTAATGCTGCGTAGGCAACTGGGAAATGGGTTATTTCCCACTTGAAAGACTCGAGTTCCGACCTCAGAGCGTTCATCATGTAAACGATGTGGCTAATGCTAACTGTAAATAACAGATTCTGTTGGGTTTCTCTAACACACGTTTCCTTGGTTTCTGTGGAGGTTAATGGTTCAGGTTCACTGTTTGTGGTGATGATCGTCTGTGACACGTCTCACTTTGAGCTGAAGAGTCTCTGGTCCAGTTTACAGTTCCATTTTGTCAAGTCGGAGGTGGGACATATCCCAGTTATCAGTCGCCTAGAACTCACCATTAGCTCACTGTTAGCACACTGTTAGCTCACTGTTAGTTCACTGTTAGCTCACTGTTAGCTCATTGTTAGCACACTGTTAGCTCACTGTTAGCTCACTGTTAGCTCACTGTTAGCTCACTGTTAACTCACTGTTAGCTCATTGTTAGCACACTGTTAGCTCACTGTTAGCTCACTGTTAGCTCACTGTTAGCTCACTGTTAGCTCACTGTTAACTCACTGTTAGCTCACTGTTAGCTCAGGTGTTTATAAGTGTTCTAACTGTCCTGACATAAACTCTGACAGAGGAGGAGGAGCCTGTGCCTCTTTAACATGAACAGGAGCTCCGCCTCCTGCTCTAGGACCAACAATAGTCCAAATTAGAGTCCAGGCTCTGTTTGATGGGACTCTACTGTCACAGCTTTGAGTCGATGGGACCATATCATTTATGGCTTTATAGTTCAGGGGGAGGAGCTTAAATGTGGAGCCAGTGAGGAGCCTCTAACACCGGCGTCATGTGCTTCTTCTTCTAGTTCTGTTCATAATCTGCTGCTGCATTTGACCCAGTTAAAGCTTCTTCTGGAGCTTTTAGGACGCGCTGCAGGGTCACAGTCTGATCTGGATGTTTTTCAGAGTCACTTGTGATAAGTTTACACGTGTGTCTTCCTTGTTGGTGGATAATCTGTGCGCTTGACCCGCGCGCCTGACCCGTGCGTCTGACCCGTGCGTCTGACCCGTGTGTCTGACCCGTGTGTCTGACCCGTGTGTCTGACCCGTGTGTCTGACCCGTGTGTCTGACCCTTGTGTCTGACCCGTGTGTCTGACCCGTGTGTCTGACCCGTGTGTCTGACCCGCGCCTCTGACCTGTGTGTCTGACCCGTGTGTCTGACCCGTGTGTCTGACCCGTGTGTCTGACCCGTGTGTCTGACCCGTGTGTCTGACCCGTGTGTCTGACCCGTGTGTCTGACCCGTGTGTCTGACCCTTGTGTCTGACCCGTGTGTCTGACCCGCGCCTCTGACCTGTGTGTCTGACCCGTGTGTCTGACCCGCGCCTCTGACCCGTGCGCCTGACCCGTGTGTCTGACCCGTGTGTCTGACCCGTGTGTCTGACCCTTGTGTCTGACCCGTGTGTCTGACCCGTGTGTCTGACCCGTGTGTCTGACCCGTGTGTCTGACCCGTGTGTCTGACCCGTGTGTCTGACCCTTGTGTCTGACCCTTGTGTCTGACCCGTGTGTCTGACCCGCGCCTCTGACCTGTGTGTCTGACCCGTGTGTCTGACCCGCGCCTCTGACCTGTGTGTCTGACCCGTGTGTCTGACCCGCGCCTCTGACCCGTGCGCCTGACCCGTGTGTCTGACCCGCGCCTCTGACCCGTGCGCCTGACCCGTGTGTCTGACCCGCGCCTCTGACCCACACGCCTGACCCGTGTGTCTGACCCGCGCCTCTGATCTGTCTCAGGTTTGAAACAGGCCGCTGTCAGCTCCTGCCTCACGTGCACGGCCTCGTACTGCTCCGTGCACGTGGCTCCTCACAGAAGCACCGCCTTCTACGCCTCCCACACTCTGCTCGACCCCCAGGAGGCGCTGAAGGGCCGCACCTGCCAGCAGCACCACCGTATGCTCGAGGTACTCACCTGCATCATCTGTGTCACCTGACCCCGTGACCTCTGACCCCGTGACCTCTGACCCCGTGACCTCTGACCCCGTGTCACCTGACCCTGTGACCTCTGATCCCGTGACCTCTGACCCTGTGACCTCTGACCCCGTGACCTCTGACCCCGTGTCACCTGACCCCGTGTCACCTGACCCTGTGACCTCTGACCCCGTGACCTCTGACCCCGTGACCTCTGACCCTGTGACTGAAGCTTTAGAGAATATTTATGAATAAAGTGTGTTATTGATAAAAACCTAAAATTGTTTAACTTTTTAACATTTTGATTTAATGTCACAGTTTGTTATAAAAGGTCTTTGTGTTTTAGACAAACTTCAGAGAAACACAAGTGTTTTGAATCGTTGCAGACCTTCGTCTGACTCCTCACACTTCATTCATAAATGTTCTCTAAAGCTTCAGTCCCAGATTGAACCTTTATTTGGTCCAAATGTGTTTAAAGTCTCAGCGTTCAACAGAAGTGTCTGTCGTGCAGGTTTTCTGTCGCTCGTGTCGGCGCTGCATTTGTGCCATTTGTGTTTTGGAGGAACATCGCACTCACAACACGGTGTCGGTGCAAACGGAGCGCCTCAGCAAACAGGTACGGGCCTGCCGGCGGCGTCAGGACCGGCTCAGGTCCACACTCGGGCCGCGACAGAAACCAAACACATGTTCTTGTCAGGTCCATTCTGCTGTGACGCCTGAAGGATCAGAACCCGATCAGATCCTGTTTTCTGTGTTTTCTTCAGAAAGACGTGTCGAGGACGGAGCAGGAGCTGGTGACGAGGATCAAACAGAGGGAGCTGCGCCTGAACGAGCTGAGACGGAGACTGGACTCGGTCAAGGTCAGGACCAGATCCAAGTCCTGCTTTAGTCCTGCTTTAGTCCAGGTTTAGTCCGGCATTAGTCCAGGTTTAGTCCGGCATTAGTCCTGGTTTAGTCCGGTATTAGTCCTGGTTTAGTCCGGTATTAGTCCTGGTTTAGGTGCTTAGATTTGTCTAAAAGGTGGTGGATCATGAGGTGAATAAGAGAGGGCCCAGGGCTGATCCTTGTGGTGCTCCATGCAGTTGTTCACAGAACCAGAGTTACTGTCCTGCACACGCTGTTTTTGAGATAATATTTTATCTCCACTGACTGGCTCCTCCCTCTCTCTTCCTCCCTCTCTCTTCTGATTGGCTCCTGCCGTCTCCTCTGATTGGCTCCTCCCCCTCTCCTCTCCTCTGGTGGGCTCCTCCCTCTCTCCTGATTGGCTCCTCCCCTCTCCACTTCAGTCTTACGCAGACGGTGAAAGCGGCGAAGTCGACCGGCTCCTGGACGCTGTGGTCCAAGCCGTGGACCAGGTCCGGACTCAGGTCGTGGGCGGGATCCAGAACCAGCTGGACGCGGTGATGTCACATGGGGCGGAGCTAACACAGCGGCTGGAGGCAGAGCTTGATGACCTGAATCGAAAACGAACCGAACTAGAAACCGTGGCTACGAGTCAAGACCACATCCGCTTTCTCCAAGTGAGTCCTGGTTCAGACCTGGTTAAGACCTGGTTCGGTCCTGGTTCAGTCCTGGTTTAGTCCTGGTTTAGACCCGGTTTAGACCTGGTTTAGTCCTGGTTCGGTCCTGGTTCAGTCCTGGTTTAGTCCTGGTTCGGTCCTGGCCCTGGTTCGGTCCTGGTTCGGTCCTGGTTCGGTCCTGGTTCGATCCTGGCTCGGTCCTGGCTCGGTCCTGGCTCGGTCCTGGCTCGGTCCTGGTTCGGTCCTGGCTCGGTCTTGGTTCGGTCCTGGCTCGGTCCTGGTTCGGTCCTGGTTCAGTCTTGGCTCGGTCCTGGGTCAGTCTTGGCTCGGTCTTGGTTTAGTCTTGGTTCGGTCCTGGTTCGGTCTTGGTTCGGTCTTGGCTTGGTCCTGGCTCGGTCTTGGCTCGGTCTTGGCTCGGTCCTGGCTCGGTCTCGGCTCGGTCCCGGCTCGGTCTTGGCTCGGTCCTGGTCCTGGTTCGGTCCTGGTCCTGGCTCGGTCCTGGTTCAGTCTTGGCTCGGTCCAGGCTCGGTCTTGGCTCGGTCCTGGCTCGGTCCTGGTCCTGGCTCGGTCTTGGTTCGGTCCTGGCTCAGTCTGGTCTCTTACAGAGTGTGGATACAGCGGCGCCCCCTGCAGACTCGGAGGAGGACGAGGACGAGGAGCAGTTCTCTCTTCAGTTCCATCTCGCTGACGTGAAGTCGACGCTGCTGCAGGTCAGAGACAAGATGGCCGACGTCCGGATGGTCCCGGTCCAGACCCAGACCAGAGACCAGGGCCGGGACTCGTTTGGCTCCAGTGAGTTTTCTGCATTTGTTTCCTTCAAAGACTTTGCGCCGTTTGAGCCTCTTTATGTCGTGAGTTTGGATCATGTGATGATTATGAGCTGGAAATATCAGAGAAACAGGAACAGCTGATGCATGGATGTACTAAAAGAACTGGATAAGCCCCGCCCCCTCTGTCTGTGTCCCAGGTTGATTAGTGGTCGTGTGAGGTACTGCAGCCTTTTTCTAAAATGTCACATTATAATCACAGACAGGACTGAATTATTATCAGTATTTAAATAAAATAGAAGGAAATGTTCTTTTCTACCGTTTATAAAATCACACAAATTACCGTTTTTATATGAAGTGGGGGATTGTGGTCACGTGGGGCCCTAAAGCAAAGATGGCCGCCTCCGTATCAGGAAGTAAAACAAAGATGGCCGCCTTCGTATCAGGAAGTAAAGCAAAGATGGCCGCCTCCGTATCAGGAAGTAAAACAAAGATGGCCGCCTCCGTATCAGGAAGTAAAACAAAGATGGCCGCCTCCGTATCAGGAAGTAAAGCAAAGATGGCCGCCTCCGTATCAGGAAGTAAAACAAAGATGGCCGCCTCCGTATCAGGAAGTAAAACAAAGATGGCCGCCTCCGTATCAGGAAGTAAAGCAAAGATGGCCGCCTCCGTATCAGGAAGTAAAACAAAGATGGCCGCCTCCGTATCAGGAAGTAAATGCGGAAGTAAGAAACTTTTTTGGGGTCATGCGCCAATGAGCTCAGGCCACAGGAGGAACAGGGCGCCATTTTGGATTCATCTTCCAGGTTTTATTATAGTTCTATGGGCTGATGCTAACGTGCTTTGCTAGCTCTGTTTTGCTAATGGCTAAACATATCGTTAGCGTCAGTGAAACACAGAACTTTATCACAAGCTCAGGTCAGAGTCTGGAGTCATGAAGGTCAAGTATTTGTCACTTTTAGTCGCTTTTTTGACACTTTTACTTGGGTTTTGTCACTTTTCGTCACCTTTTGTCTCTAATAGTTTCTTTCAGTTGCGTTTTGTCACTTTAAGTCCTGGTTTTGTCCCAAATTGTCACATTTTTGACACTTTTAATCTAGTTTTTGATGGTTTTAGTTGCATTAGTTGCCATTTTGTTGCTCGTTGTCTTTTGGGGAGCAGTGATTCTCTTCCGTGTCTTGTTTTGAGTCTGAAGCGTTGCCTCAGATGCCCTCCCTCTCTGTTGCAGTCCCGCCCCCTCTCCCTCTGTCGGAGCTGGCGGCTGCTGAGAGCATGATGAGCCTGAGAGGAAGCACCGCCAGCCTCCGACGCAGCCACTGGAACATCAAAGGTACTGGACCTGGACCTGGGACTGGGACTGGGACTGGGACTGGACCTGGACCTGGACCTGGGACTGGGACTGGACCTGGACCTGCACCTGGACCTGGACCTGGGACTGGACCTGGACCTGGACCTGGGACTGGACCTGGGCCTTGACCTGGACCTGGACCTGCACCGGACCTGGGACTGGACCTGGACCTGGGACTGGACCTGGACCTGGGCCTGCACCTGGACCTGGGACTGGACCTGGGACTGGACCTGGACCTGGGACTGGACCTGGGACTGGACCTGGACCTGGGACTGGACCTGGGACTGGGACTGGACCTGGGACTGGACCTGCACCTGGACCTGGGACTGGGACTGGGACTGGAACTGGGACTGGACCTGGACCTGGACCTGGGACTGGACCTGGACCTGGACCTGGGACTGGACCTGAGACTGAACCTGGGACTGAACCTGAGACTGGACCTAGACCTGGGACTGAACCTGGGACCTGGACCTGGGACTGAACCTGACTGGACCTGGGACTGGAACTGGGACTGGACTGGGACTGAACCTGAACCTGGACCTGAACCTGACACCTGAACCTGAGACCTGGGACTGGACCTGGGACTGACCTGGGACTGGAACCTGAACCTGGGACTGACCTGGACCTGGGACTGGACCTGGGACTGGACCTGGGACTGGGACTGGGACTGGGACTGGGACTGGGACTGGACCTGGACCTGGACCTGGACCTGGGACTGGACCTGGGACTGGACCTGGGACTGGTCCTGGTCCTGGGACTGGACCTGGACCTGGGACTGGACCTGGGACTGGACCTGGGACTGGAC
Organism: Rhinogobius similis; assembly: GCA_019453435.1. NCBI lineage: Eukaryota > Metazoa > Chordata > Actinopteri > Gobiiformes > Gobiidae > Rhinogobius > Rhinogobius similis. Next base: position 36,630,533 of record CM033627.1, on the reverse strand, counting down.
CTGGACCTGGACCTGGACCTGCACCTGGACCTGGGACTGGGACTGGGACTGAGACCTGAACCTGAACCTAGACATAGACATGGACCTGGGACATGAGACCTGACCTAGACCTGACCTGGGACTG
>CM033627.1:36587909-36615409 GCA_019453435.1 Rhinogobius similis | reverse complement strand
CCAGGTCTAAACCAGGACTAAACCAGGACTAAACCAGGACTAAACCAGGTCTAAACCAGGTCTAAACCAGGTCTAAACCAGGACTAAACCAGGACGGATCTTCAAATGCAGTTTCTTTTGCTCCTGGTGCATTCTGGGAGATGGAGTCCTGTCATGTGACCTGCCTGAGCTTTTAGAAAATAAAACTGTAAATCTTTAATAAAAATCTCTCTTTTCATTTGTTGTCGTTTTGTGCTTAATTTGTTGGTTTTGAGACGACGCTGTGAAAAGTTAAAATAAAAACTCAGAAACCAAACCTGGAACAAACATGAAGCAAACCAGAGGGGTTTGAACCCACAACCTCAGACAAAACTGAACACCTGGATCATTTTAGATCGATGATTGGAGTTTTGGCTCACGTTCATGTTTTCTCTCACATTTGACGCTGGTTTAGACTCTCGGCTGTGATCAGGAGGTTGTTGGTTCGATTCTTGCTCTGTCATAGCTCCAGATGAGAATAAACTGGATCCAAAGATTGAAGCCGGACTCTGGTCCAAAGTGTGAATCTGCTTTGACCCAGATGGTCAGCTAAGGCTGCAAAGTCCAGAGGCAGGTTTGAACCCACAACCTTCTGACAGTTTTATTCCAAAGTCGGCGTCTGAACCTCGAAGCCACAAACTCACACAGTTTGAACTTATATCTGGATTATTAGAGGTTTGGCTCACGTTTGTCTCACATCTTTGTGTTTAAGTGTGAAAGAGTTTATGAGTTTGAAAGAGATGAGAAGGAGGTGTGGGGGTCGGGGGCCCAGTGGAGGAGCAGGAGAGCACACGCACAAGAGTCCAGCTGGACCTCGAGGTCGCAGGTTCAAATCCCACAGAGGCATTCACATTCCCACCGAGTGACACTTGTCACTTGGCTGCGCGCCAAGTGACTCTGAGTGACAAGTGTCTAAAAGTGATAGATTTTAACGTTCAAAAGGTTGGACTTTTCTAAGTTTTTTCATAAAGTGTCGTCCTGAGCCGGGATTAGAACCCACAGCCTCAGAGCAGCACGAGCTCAGGGTGTTGGGTCTAACCCTCTGGACCAAACATCCACAGCAGGAGCTGACGCTGAGCTCGTGTCAGAGCTTCATTTTCACACTTTCAGGTTCATCAGTTTTTCTTCCACGTTTGACGCTGCAGCTTCAGTTTCCGGCGGCTCAGGAGGAAAAGCACCGGTTCAGACCCTCAGGCTGTGATCAGGAGGATGTGGGTTCAAGTCCTGCTCAAATCCAAGAGACTAAACTGGAGCTAAACCAGGTCCAGGATTAAAGCCAGACTCTGGACCGAAGTCTAAGAGACAGAGCTGGAGCAGGATTTGAACCCACAACCTCAGATCAGATGTTTATGTTTGTGGATATAAACAAAGTGAATGTTGTTTGTTTCAGACTCTTTAAGGAGCGTTTGTGCCTTTGATCTGAAACAGAACAAACAGAACGTCGTGTGATTTGTTCTTGACACAAAAATGTGACGTTTGTGATTTTATGACGTTTTGGTTCCAGAGGATAATAATGAGACGGATAATTGTACGTTTTGTCTTTTGTTTGTCGTTTGAGCCAAAAAACACACGAGAAAAAAAACAACAAAGTTTTCCTTTTTTTTTTTTCAATCACAAAAGATGAAAAATTCTCTTCAAAATCAGAAGTCTGTTTTATTAACATTAATGCAGTGACATCATCTTCCTACGACTCCCACAATCCTTAGCGTCCTTCAGAAATCCGGGTTTAGTCCCAGTTGGATCCAGGGCCAGAGTCTGGACCTGGTTTAGTCCTGGTTTAGTCCTGATCCTGGTCCAGTGTCGCACCATGTGCTGCTTTCCTTTGAGTTTTTGGTCGTTTTTGTCGCCTCCTTCAGTCGAAACAAAGAACTGCACGAGACACAAAACTGAAATGAACCACAGCTGCCACGAAATCAAAAGTGCAAACGGAAATGTGAGCCATGTCTTTCGACTCGTACAAAAGTAAAAACAACATTTGGCTCTTTTCAAAATAAAGTTCAAGTTGTGAAGTTTCATTTGTACGATTTATAAGAAACAAAGGAGAAAAGTGCATCAATGACATGAAAGTACCGACAGTGAAAGGGTTTTGTCCATGTCGTGTTTTTCTCGTTACGATGAAACTGAAGATTATTTTAAACTGTTCAGGAAAGTTACATTTGTCCAGTTTTCATTTTTAAACTTCTGAATCTGCTGTTCATTTGACAAACTTCATCTGTCGCATCGTCACAAGGACATTTAAAACTTAAACATAACGTGACTGACTTTAAAAGATCGGAAAAAACGCTCAGTTTAAGTCCTGGTTTAGTCCTGGTTTAGTCCTGGTTTATTGTTCATTTCTCTGGACACTCTAGACTTGGTCCCGGTCCTGGTCTTAGTCCCGGTCCTGGTCCCGGAGGCGACTCGAGTTCAGTTTTTTAAAAATCGTCCCAGCGATGACATCATCAGGAGGCGCGGTCTCCACATCCCCGTGGCCCCTCCCCCTGTGGGCCGAACAGCCAATCACAGAGCTCGGAGGGAGGGCGGATCATCTGAGAGCCGCTGATTGGACGAGGCCGAGCGGGCGAGCGGATTGGCTGCAGGTCGGAGGCGGGGCCCGCTCACTGTGAGCTGATTGGCCGATTCAGACGATCCTCAACGAGAATCTGAAAAACTAAAAACACAACGTCGTGCTTTTGTGACAAAAACAAATGAGCCCTGAGCGGGCGCCCCCTGCTGGACACTGACCTCAGCTACGTCTGCTTCAGCTGCACCTCCTCCTCAGGATCGTAATAATAGAACTTCCTCAAGTACAAGATCAGAGGCCTGTGGAGAGAGACCGGGCTTAGACCGGGCTGAGACCGGGCTGAGACCGGCCTGAGACCGGGCTTAGACCGGCCTGAGACCGGGCTTAGACCGGGCTTAGACCGGCTTAGTGAGACGGGCGACCGGCTGAGACCGGCTGAGACCGCCTGAGACCGGCCTGAGACCGGGCTTAGACCGGGCTGAGTCCGGCCTGAGACCGGGCTTAGACCGGGCTGAGACCGGGCTTAGACCGGGCTGAGACCGGCCTGAGACCGGCCTGAGACCGGGCTTAGACCGGGCTTAGACCGGGCTTAGACCGGGCTTAGACCGGGCTGAGGCCGGCCTGAGACCGGGAGACCGGGCTTAGACCGGGCTTAGACCGGGCTGAGGCCGGCCTGAGACCGGGCTTAGACCGGGCTGAGACCGGGCTTAGACCGAGCATAGACCAGGCTGAGACCAGGCTTAGACCAGGCTGAGACCGGGCTTAGACCGGGCTTAGACCGAGCATAGACCGGGCTGAGACTGGCCTGAGACCGGGCTTAGACCGAGCATAGACCGGGCTGAGACTGGCCTGAGACCGGCCTGAGACCGGGCCTGGTCTGGTCCTGGTCTGGTCCTGGTCTGGTCTTGGTCTGGTCCTGGTCTGGTCTGGTCTGGTCTGGTCTGGTCCTGGTCTGGTCTGTGGTCTGGTCCTGGTCTGGTCCTGGTCTGGTCTGGTCTGGTCCTGGTCTGGTCCTGGTCTGGTCTTGGTCTGGTCTGGTCTGTGGTCTGGTCTGGTCTGGTCCTGGTCTGGTCTTGGTCTGGTCCTGGTCTGGTCTGGTCTGGTCCTGGTCTGGTCTGGTCTGGTCTGGTCCTGGTCTGGTCTGGTCTGGTCCTGGTCTGGTCCTGGTCTGGTCTGGTCTGGTCTTGGTCTGGTCCTGGTCTGGTCTGGTCTGGTCTGGTCTGGTCCTGGTCTGGTCTTGGTCTGGTCCTGGTCTGGTCTGGTCTGGTCTGGTCTGGTCCTGGTCTGGTCCTGGTCCTGGTCTGGTCCTGGTCCTGGTCTGGTCTGGTCTGGTCCTGGTCCTGGTCCTGGTCTGGTCTTGGTCTGGTCCTGGTCTGGTCTGGTCTGGTCCTGGTCCTGGTCCTGGTCTGGTCCTGGTCCTGGTCTGGTCCTGGTCCTGGTCTGGTCCTGGTCCTGGTCCTGGTCCTGGTCTGGTCTGGTCTGGTCTGGTCCTGGTCTGGTCTGGTCCTGGTCTGGTCCTGGTCCTGGTCTGGTCCTGGTCCTGGTCTGGTCCTGGTCCTGGTCCTGGTCTGGTCCTGGTCCTGGTCTCTCTGGTCCTGGTCCTGGTCTGGTCCTGGTCCTGGTCTGGTCCTGGTCTGGTCCTGGTCTGGTCCTGGTCCTGGTCTCTCTGGTCTGGTCCTGGTCCTGGTCTGGTCCTGGTCCTGGTCTGGTCCTGGTCCTGGTCTGGTCCTGGTCCTGGTCCTGGTCCTGGTCTGTGTCCTGGTCCTGGTCTGGTCCTGGTCTGGTCCTGGTCCTGGTCTGGTCCTGGTCTGGTCCTGGTCCTGGTCTGGTCCTGGTCCTGGTCTGGTCCTGGTCTGGTCCTGGTCCTGGTCTGGTCCTGGTCCTGGTCTGGTCCTGGTCCTGGTCTGGTCCTGGTCCTGGTCTGGTCCTGGTCTGGTCCTGGTCCTGGTCTGGTCCTGGTCCTGGTCTGGTCTGGTCTGGTCCTGGTCTGGTCTGGTCTGGTCCTGGTCTGGTCTTGGTCTGGTCCTGGTCTGGTCTGGTCTGGTCTGGTCTGGTCCTGGTCTGGTCCTGGTCCTGGTCTGGTCCTGGTCCTGGTCTGGTCTGGTCTGGTCTGGTCTGGTCCTGGTCTGGTCCTGGTCCTGGTCTGGTCCTGGTCCTGGTCTGGTCCTGGTCCTGGCTCTGGTCCTGGTCCTGGTCCTGGTCTGGTCCTGGTCCTGGTCTGGTCTGGTCCTGGTCTGGTCCTGGTCCTGGTCCTGGTCCTGGTCTGGTCCTGGTCCTGGTCTGGTCCTGGTCCTGGTCTGGTCCTGGTCTGGTCCTGGTCCTGGTCTGGTCCTGGTCCTGGTCCTGGTCTGGTCCTGGTCCTGGTCTGGTCCTGGTCTGGTCCTGGTCCTGGTCTGGTCTGGTCTGGTCTGGTCCTGGTCCTGGTCTGGTCCTGGTCCTGGTCTGGTCTGGTCTGGTCCTGGTCCTGGTCTGGTCCTGGTCCTGGTCCTGGTCCTGGTCTGGTCTGGTCTGGTCCTGGTCTGGTCTGGTCCTGGTCTGGTCCTGGTCCTGGTCCTGGTCCTGGTCCTGGTCCTGGTCTGGTCCTGGTCCTGGTCTCTGGTCCTGGGTCCTGAGTCCTGGTCTGGTCCTGGTCCTGGTCTGGTCCTGGTCTGGTCCTGGTCTGGTCCTGGTCCTGGTCTCTCTGGTCTGGTCCTGGTCCTGGTCTGGTCCTGGTCCTGGTCTGGTCCTGGTCCTGGTCTGGTCCTGGTCCTGGTCCTGGTCTGTGTCCTGGTCCTGGTCTGGTCCTGGTCTGGTCCTGGTCCTGGTCCTGGTCTGGTCCTGGTCCTGGTCCTGGTCCTGGTCCTGGTCCTGGTCTGGTCTGGTCCTGCTCCAGGTCCTGGTCTGGTCCTGGTCCTGGTCCTGGTCCTGGTCCTGGTCCTGGTCTGTGTCCAGGCTGACAAACTGTCACAGCAGTAGAACCCTCAATACCAGTTACTCTAAGCTGCAATGACTTCCTTCTATTCTTTAACTATTAGAGATAAACTAAATGAAATGACTCCCAGTGTCAGTACTGAGCAAGCCCAGACTGCAAAGCTAGTGTCCCATACAAATCCTTCAGTAATACTAGATGGTTCACTGCTGTTGATCAGGCAGAGATAACTTCAGTCATTATGTCCTCCAAAACATCAACTTGTATTTTAGACCCAATCCCAAGTAGACTCCTCAAAGAAATTCTCCCCCTAATTATAAATCCCATTCTTAATATAATAAATACTTCACTAAAGCGGTTATGTCCCTCAGTCCTTCAAATATGCAGTGATTAAACCACTTTTGAAAAAGCCTAATCTAGACCCCGACATACTGGCAAACTATAGACCTATTTCTAATCTGCCCTTTGTCTCTAAAATCCTTGAAAGAGTTGTGATTAAACAGCTTTGTCGCCACCTGCAGGACAATCATTTATTTGAAGTTTTTCAGTCAGGGTTCCGTGCGTACCACAGACTGAAACTGCACTAGTTAAAGTCACAAATGATCTGTTATTAGCTGCTGATGATGGACAGGTCTCAATCCTGGTTCTGTTGGACCTCAGCGTTTGATACCATCGACCACAACATTCTACTGCAGAGGTTAGAATGTGATGTAGGTGTCAGTGGAACCGCCCTTAGCTGGTTTAAATCCTATCTATCTGATAGGTACCAGTTTGTTAATGTAAACCAGAGATCTTCCCCATGTTCTAAAGTAACCTACGGTGTGCCGCAGGGTTCAGTACTCGGTCCAGTTCTGTTCACACTTTATATGCTGCCCTTAGGTCTGATCACTGTATCACTGTAGCCCCCAGCTCTACTGTAAGAAACCTTGGGGTCCTATTTGACCCAGATCTCTGGTTCAAAGCTCATATAAATCAAGCCTGTAAAACAGTCGACTTTCATCTGTAACATCAGCCAAAGTTAGAAAAATCCTGCCCAGAGATGATGCCGAAAAACTCATCCATGCATTTGTCACATCCAGATTAGACTATTGTAACGCTCTGCTTACAGCGTGTCCTAAAAGCTCTATAAGAAGCTTTAACTGGTTCAAAATGCAGCAGCAAGATTATTAACAGGTACTAGAAAAAGAGATCATATTTCACCAGTGTTAGAGTCTCTTCACTGGCTTCTGTTGAGTTTAGAATCAAATTTAAAATCCTCCTCCTGACTTATAAAGCTTTAAACAATATGGCCCCATCGACCTCAAAGATGCAATAGTAGCGTACCATCCAAACAGAGCTCTTCGTTCTCAAAATGCTGGACTATTGTTAGTCCCAGAGTCTCTAAAAGCACAGTAGGAGGTCGAGCATTTAGCTCCCAAGCTCCTGTTATGGAACCAGCTCCTGTTCATGTAAAAGAGGCCGACACAGTCTCTACATTTAAGACCAGGCTCAAAACGTTCCTCTTTGAAATAGTTTATGGTCAGGCCAGTTAGGAACAGAAATAAAAACCTACAGTTTTAGCTCTGCTGCCCTTGGAGCAAGTCTGCTGGAGAAGTATGGAGCTGAACACTGTCCTCTGGTTCTTCTACTTTACCATCAACAATATTTAATATTACTTCAACTGTAGTCTGTTCATTGCTGTTCACATGTTTCTCTTTCTCTCCACTTCCCCCGGGGAGTGGAGACTGTTTCAGGCACTGCGGCGGCTGCTCCAGTGACGACCCCCCCACCCCCACCTGTCTGGACGATCTATGCTCCACCCACCTGGACAGCTGGATTAGCCACACCTCGTCTGCCTGGACGAACTCCTTCTACTTAGATGAACTGTTCCTCATCTCCTGCTGGAGGATCTCTCTACACTGGTGGACTGCTCCTCGTCCTCCTGGAGGATCTCTCTACACTGGTGGACTGCTCCTCGTCCTCCTGGAGGATCTCTCTACACTGGTGGACTGCTCCTCGTCCTCCTGGAGGATCTCTCTACACTGGTGGACTGCTCCTCGTCCTCCTGGAGGATCTCTCTACACTGGTGGACTGCTCCTCGTCCTCCTGGAGGATCTCTCTACACTGGTGGACTGCTCCTCGTCCTCCTGGAGGAACTCTTTAAAGCCACCTCCCTCTTGAGTGGTTCTGGTTCAGTCCAAGTGGATGTCAGTCCTAGTTCATCTGCAGCCTGTCCGTCCGTGGGAGTAGGATCTCTCCTTCACTGTGGTTCTCCTCAGGTTTATACTTTGTCCCGTGGGGTTTTTTGTAGTTTTTCCTGAAGGAGGGTCAAAGGACAGGGGCATTCTGGGACAGTTATCTGAACTGCTTTTACCTGTGGCCCATCGAGGCAACTGTTGTTGTGATTTTGGGCATTAGAAACATAAATGGATTTGATTTGATTTGATTTGGTCCTGGTCTGGTCCTGGTCCTGGTCCTGGTCCTGGTCCTGGTCTGGTCCTGGTCTGGTCCTGGTCTGGTCTGGTCCTGGTCCTGGTCTGGTCCTGGTCCTGGTCTGGTCCTGGTCTGGTCTGGTCCTGGTCTGGTACTGGTCCTGGTCTGGTCCTGGTCTGGTCTGGTCCTGGTCTGGTCCTGGTCTGGTCCTGGTCTGGTCCTGGTCTGGTCTGGTCCTGGTCCTGGTCTGGTCCTGGTCTGGTCCTGGTCTGGTCTGGTCCTGGTCCTGGTCTGGTCCTGGTCTGGTCCTGGTCCTGGTCTGGTCCTGGTCCTGGTCCTGGTCTGGTCCTGGTCTGGTCCTGGTCCTGGTCTGGTCTGGTCCTGGTCCTGGTCTGGTCTGGTCCTGGTCCTGGTCTGGTCTGGTCCTGGTCCTGGTCTGGTCCTGGTCTGGTCCTGGTCCTGGTCTGGTCTGGTCCTGGTCCTGGTCTGGTCTGGTCCTGGTCCTGGTCTGGTCCTGGTCCTGGTCCTGGTCCTGGTCCTGGTCCTGGTCTGGTCCTGGTCTGGTCCTGGTCCTGGTCTGGTCCTGGTCCAGGTCTTACTGGGGGAGGGGCAGGTCCTGGATGTGGTCGATCCTCACAGTTTGTCTGATGCAGAAGCGACTCAGATGCTGCAGAGTTTTCACTGAACTGAACCGAGAGACGGGATACAAGAGCTGCACCGGGGTGGGGGGGAGGCCTGGGGGGGAGGAGGGGGGAGACAGGGGGGAGGGAGAGGGGAGGGGCAGGGGGGAGGAGACAGGGGGAGGAGGTGACACTGATTATTGGGTTTTACAGTTTGTTGGAGTCTGTTGCTACATGTTCAGAATGTGATGATGTGATTGGCCGCCGTGTCCTGCTCTGTGATTGGCCGCCGTGTCCTGCTCTGTGATTGGCCGCCGTGTCCTGCTCTGTGATTGGCCGCCGTGTCCTGCTCTGTGATTGGCTCGTACCTGGGACTCTGGAGCGCAGGAAGTACAGGAACTTTCCGTTCTTGGAGTGAGCGATGGCTCTCTCGATGAACTCCACCACAGAGTGACAGCGATCCTCGAACTTCGGGTGACACCACAGACTGAAGGTCCCTGCAACCAGAGGGTGAGGGGTTCAGTCCGGCTCAGGCCAGGTCCGGCTCAGGCCCGGTCCTGGCCCAGTCCAGTCCCGGTCCAGCCCGGCCCGGTCCAGCCCAGTCCAGGCCCGGTCCCGGTCCAGGCTGATCCAGGCCCGGTCCCGGTCCAGGTCCACTCAGGCCCAGTCCAGCCTGGTCCAGTCCCGGTCCAGGTCCAGGCCCGGCCCAGGTCCAGGCCCGGTCTCGGTCCAGCCCGGCCCAGGCCCGGTCCCGGTCCATCCCGGTCCAGCACGGTCCAGCCCGGTCCCGGCCCGGCCCGTCTCACCTCGGTAGTGCTCCATCCTGGTGTGGTGGGTGACGTTCTGGGACCTGAAGCTCAGGCTCAGGATGTATCTCGGGTCAGAACTGTCCCGCACCAGAAACGACCCGTCGGGCTTTTCCTTCAGCTTCGCCTCGGCGTCCTCCCAGTTCATGGGCCCCCAGTACCAGCCGCACTGAGGAGGAGGAGCAGAGGGTTAGAGGAGGAGCAGAGGGTTAGAGGAGGAGGAGAGGGTTAGAGGAGGAGGAGGAGGAGCAGAGGGTTAGAGGAGGAGGAGGAGAGGGTTAGAGGAGGAGGAGGAGCAGAGGGTTAGAGGAGGAGGAGCAGAGGGTTAGAGGAGGAGGAGGAGGAGCAGAGGGTTAGAGGAGGAGGAGGAGCAGAGGGTTAGAGGAGGAGGAGGAGCAGAGGGTTAGAGGAGGAGGAGGAGGAGCAGAGGGTTAGAGGAGGAGGAGGAGGAGGAGCAGAGGGTTAGAGGAGGAGGAGGAGAGGGTTAGAGGAGGAGGAGAGGGGGAGAGGAGGAGGAGGAGGAGGAGAGGGTTAGAGGAGGAGGAGGAGCAGAGGGTTAGAGGAGGAGCAGAGGGTTAGAGGAGGAGGAGGAGCAGAGGGTTAGAGGAGGAGGAGGAGGAGGAGCAGAGGGTTAGAGGAGGAGGAGGAGGAGCAGAGGGTTAGAGGAGGAGGAGCAGAGGGTTAGAGGAGGAGGAGGAGAGGGTTAGAGGAGGAGGAGAGGGTTAGAGGAGGAGGAGGAGGAGCAGAGGGTTAGAGGAGGAGGAGGAGGAGAGGGTTAGAGGAGGAGGAGAGGGTTAGAGGAGGAGGAGGAGGAGCAGAGGGTTAGAGGAGGAGCAGAGGGTTAGAGGAGGAGGAGGAGGAGCAGAGGGTTAGAGGAGGAGGAGGAGGAGCAGAGGGTTAGAGGAGGAGGAGGAGGAGCAGAGGGTTAGAGGAGGAGCAGAGGGTTAGAGGAGGAGGAGGAGCAGAGGGTTAGAGGAGGAGGAGAGGGTTAGAGGAGGAGGAGGAGCAGGAGGAGGAGGAGCAGAGGGTTAGAGGAGGAGGAGGAGGAGGAGGAGCAGAGGGTTAGAGGAGGAGGGAGGAGCAGAGGGTTAGAGGAGGAGCAGAGGGTTAGAGGAGGAGGAGCAGAGGGTTAGAGGAGGAGGAGGAGCAGAGGGTTAGAGGAGGAGGAGGAGGAGCAGAGGGTTAGAGGAGGAGCAGAGGGTTAGAGGAGGAGGAGGAGCAGAGGGTTAGAGGAGGAGGAGGAGGAGCAGAGGGTTAGAGGAGGAGCAGAGGGTTAGATGAGGAGGAGCAGAGGGTTAGATGAGGAGTAGCAGAGGGTTAGAGGAGGAGGAGGAGGAGAGGGTTAGAGGAGGAGGAGGAGAGGGTTAGAGGAGGAGGAGGAGAGGGTTAGAGGAGGAGGAGGAGGAGCAGAGGGTTAAAGGAGGAGGAGGAGGAGAGGGTTAGAGGAGGAGGAGCAGAGGGTTAGAGGAGGAGGAGTTAGAGGAGCAGGAGAGAGGGTTAGAGGAAAAGAGAGGAGCAGAGGGTTAGAGGAGGAGGAGGAGGAGCAGAGGGTTAGAGGAGGAGGAGGAGGAGGAGCAGAGGGTTAGAGGAGGAGGAGCAGAGGGTTAGAGGAGGAGGAGGAGGAGAGGGTTAGAGGAGGAGGAGGAGGAGCAGAGGGTTAGAGGAGGAGGAGGAGGAGGAGAGGGTTAGAGGAGGAGCAGAGGGTTAGAGGAGGAGGAGGAGCAGAGGGTTAGAGGAGGAGCAGAGGGTTAGGAGGAGGAGGAGCAGAGGGTTAGAGGAGGAGGAGCAGAGGGTTAGAGGAGGAGGAGGAGCAGAGGGTTAGAGGAGGAGCAGAGGGTTAGAGGAGGAGGAGGAGCAGAGGGTTAAAGGAGGAGGAGGAGGAGAGGGTTAGAGGAGGAGGAGGAGCAGAGGGTTAGAGGAGGAGCAGGAGAGGGTTAGAGGAGGAGGAGGAGGAGCAGAGGGTTAGAGGAGGAGCAGAGGCGGAGAAGAGGAGGAGGAGGAGCAGAGGGTTAGAGGAGGAGCAGAGGGTTAGAGGAGGAGCAGAGGGTTAGAGGAGGAGGAGGAGGAGGAGAGGGTTAGAGGAGGAGGAGGAGGAGCAGAGGGTTAGAGGAGGAGGAGCAGAGGGTTAGAGGAGGAGGAGCAGAGGGTTAGAGGAGGAGGAGGAGGAGGAGAGGGTTAAAGGAGGAGGAGGAGGAGAGGGTTAGAGGAGGAGCAGAGGGTTAGAGGAGGAGCAGAGGGTTAGAGGAGGAGCAGAGGGTTAGAGGAGGAGGAGAGGGTTAGAGGAGGAGGAGGAGGAGAGGGTTAGAGGAGGAGCAGAGGGTTAGAGGAGGAGGAGAGGGTTAGAGGAGGAGGAGGAGCAGAGGGTTAGAGGAGGAGGAGGAGGAGCAGAGGGTTAGAGGAGGAGCAGAGGGTTAGAGGAGGAGCAGGAGAGGGTTAGAGGAGGAGGAGGAGCAGAGGGTTAGAGGAGGAGCAGAGGGTTAGAGGAGGAGGAGGAGCAGAGGGTTAGAGGAGGAGCAGAGGGTTAGAGGAGGAGGAGGAGCAGAGGGTTAGAGGAGGAGCAGAGGGTTAGAGGAGGAGGAGCAGAGGGTTAGAGGAGGAGGAGGAGCAGAGGGTTAGAGGAGGAGCAGGAGAGGGTTAGAGGAGGAGGAGGAGGAGCAGAGGGTTAGAGGAGGAGCAGAGGGTTAGAGGAGGAGCAGAGGGTTAGAGGAGGAGGAGGAGCAGAGGGTTAGAGGAGGAGCAGAGGGTTAGAGGAGGAGGAGCAGAGGGTTAGAGGAGGAGGAGGAGCAGAGGGTTAGAGGAGGAGCAGAGGGTTAGAGGAGGAGGAGGAGGAGCAGAGGGTTAGAGGAGGAGCAGAGGGTTAGAGGAGGAGCAGAGGGTTAGAGGAGGAGCAGAGGGTTAGAGGAGGAGGAGGAGGAGCAGAGGGTTAGAGGAGGAGGAGCAGAGGGTTAGAGGAGGAGGAGCAGAGGGTTAGAGGAGGAGCAGAGGGTTAGAGGAGGAGGGTCAGGGGTCAAAGGTCAAAGGTCAGGGGTCAAAGGGTCAGAGGTTAAAGGGTCAGAGGTCAAAGGGTCAGAGGTCAAAGGGTCAGAGGTCAAACCTTCTCCAGTTCTCTGAGGCTGGTGGCGAAGTTGCCGGCGTCTGATTGGCTGAGCGGGCAGCGGGGGGCGGGTCTTGGGCGTGTGTCGGGGCGCAGAGGAATGGGGCGGGGCAAACCTCGCAGGAACGCATCTGAAACAAAGGAGGAGAATATAGTGAACGTGTAGGTTAACCATGAATGCTAATGTTAGCTGCGGGCTAAATGCTACTGCGATGCTAGCGCCACCTGCTGTATGTGAAGCTACAGAACAATCCCTTTAGTTTAATTATATTTAAAGGAAAATATGATGCATTTTTCATATTGTTTTATCACAGACGACGCTCATGCTACGACCACTAGCAACGCGGCTAATCCAGTGTGATTTGAAGGACTCCGGTGGAAGTATAATGTTCTCCCTGTAGCTGTTAGCATTAGCCGTTAGCATTAACCCACAAAATACGCAAGTTCTGAAAAACCCATGGAGCCTCGTACACGTCTGTTCAGTGTAAACCTCAGTGTTTTATTTCAGATCATAATTAGCATAAAACTGTCCTCTATGCTAAAGGCTAAAGGCTAAAGGCTAAAGGCTAACGGACGAGGTTGAGATTTCTGAACTCGTGCTCCTGGTGAGGATCTGATGGTGGGCGGGGCATTTAAAGTTGATTGGTGGACGGTGAGTGGTGCATTTGGCTGACGGTGGGCGGGGCGTTGAAGCTGATGGTGGGCGGGGCTTTGAAGCTGATGGTGGGCGGGCGTTTGGCTGACGGTGGGCGGGGTGTTTGGCTGACAGTGGGCGGGGCGTTTGGCTGACTGTGGGCGGGGCTGGTGGCTCACCGTTGAGGCTGAGGCTGTGCTGCATGGCGCCGACAGCAGGGGGCAGCACCAGGCTCCGAGGAGGTAACGACTGCATGGACACGCCCACTCCACGATCCAGGAAGGAGCTCTGAGGAGGCGGGCCCGCGAAGTCATCTGTCCAATCAGAGAGAGGCAGAGTCAAAAAGTCAGAGTTTTAATCATCATTTTGTGATAAATTTGATATTTGGACTTTTCTGTGTTTGTGCTTTATCTAAAGCTCGAGTTCTACCAAAATAAAGAGGAAAAATCATGAAAAAACGTTTTGTTTTTTACTGTGACCTCTGACCTCTGACCTCTGACCTCTGACCTCTGACACAAACACTGCACAAGAGTTTTTAGTGAAAATTCATTTTCATGATTCAGACAAAATAATTCCCAACAGAAAAGTCCAACTGAGCCAAAGTGAGCCGGGCCACAGTGAGCCGGGCCACAGTGAGCCGGGCCAAAGTGAGCCGGGCCACAGTGAGCCGGGCCACAGTGAGCCGGGCCACAGTGAGCCGGGCCGGTCCAAAGTGAGCCGGACCACAGTGAGCCGGGCCACAGTGAGCCGGGCCACAGTGAGCCGGGCCGGTCCAAAGTGAGCCGGACCACAGTGAGCCGGGCCAAAGTGAGCCGGGCCAAAGTAAGCCGGACCACAGTGAGCCGGGCCAAAGTGAGCCGGGCCAAAGTGAGCCGGGCCACAGTGAGCCGGGCCAAAGTGAGCCGGGCCAAAGTGAGCCGGGCCACAGTGAGCCGGGCCACAGTGAGCCGGGCCACAGTGAGCCGGGCCACAGCGAGCCGGGCCACAGTGGGCCGGGCCGGTCAGAGTTACCGAGCAGACTGAGGCTGCGGCGCGGAGGAGGAGGAGGAGTCGGAGGATGAAGAGCGCTTCTACGAGAGATGTCCACGTCCACCAGAGACACCGTCTCACCTGAAGAAGAAACAGGGTCAGGACCAGGACTGGACCAGGACTGGACCAGGACTGGACCAGGATTGGACCAGGACTAAACAAGGACTGGACCAGGTCTTACCGGTGAAGGCAGGAGTGAATGGCACCGGGGAGAAGGCACTGAGGGGTCTGGACACCTGCAGCCTGCAACAGAGACATGACAGCTTTAGTCCAGGTGTAGACCTGGTTTAGTCCAGGTTTAGTCCAGGTTTAGACCTGCTTTAGTCTAGGTGTAGTCCTGGTTTAGTCCAGGTTTAGTCCAGGTTTAGACCTGCTTTAGTCCAGGTGTAGACCTGGTTTAGTCCAGGTTTAGTCCAGGTTTAGACCTGCTTTAGTCTAGGTGTAGTCCTGGTTTAGTCCAGGTTTAGTCCAGGTTTAGACCTGCTTTAGTCCAGGTGTAGTCCTGGTTTAGTCCAGGTTTAGTCCAGGTTTAGACCTGCTTTAGTCCAGGTGTAGTCCTGGTTTAGTCCTGGTTTAGTCCAGGTGTAGACCTGGTTTAGTCCAGGTTTAGTCCAGGTGTAGACCTGGTTTAGTCCAGGTTTAGTCCAGGTGTAGACCTGGTTTAGTCCAGGTTTAGTCCAGGTGTAGACCTGGTTTAGTCCAGCTTTAGTCCAGCTTTAGTCCTGCTTTAGTACAGGTTTAGTCCAGGTTTAGTCCAGGTTTAGACCTGGTTTAGTCCAGGGTGTGTCCTGGAGGGTCTGGTGCACCCCAGGGCTCTGTCCTGGGGTGCAGTTCAAGTTCACGATGAAAATGTGACGTTGAACTCGGACGGTTCACAGGAGCTTTTTAAAACGGCCCAAAGGCAAGACAAACGTACTTTTACAAGGAACAGATTCAAATTGTTGATGAATTTAAACATCTTGGTGTCAATTTGGATTAAAATTTGACAAAAACATGTCAAAACGAAAGATAATGTATTTGAATATAATTATTGCCTGAAAATGCTGCTAAAATGGTCTGTTTTCACATCATTGTTTAACTGGTCACTGACAAACCAGAAGAAACAGCGAACACTCTAGAAACATCAGATCGAAAACCTTATGTCATCGTTTCAGTTTTGACTTCATGGTCCAGTCCTGGTCCAGTCACGGTCTAGTCCCGGTCTAGTCCCGGTCCAGTCCCGGTCCAGTGCCGGTCCAGACCTGGTTGGGTCCTGGTCCTGGGTGCTGGAGCCCGACCCCCACACGTCCAGCAGACTTCCCCCAGACGAGGTGGACGAGGCCAGGCTCGGCCGTTTGTCCGTGAGTCCTGGTCCTGCTCCAGAGCCACGAGTCCGGAACAGTTTAGACAGACGCAGCTTCAGGGAACCTTTCCTGGACTTACCCCGAGCTGAGGGGGGAGAGAGGGGGTCAGGGGGGAGAGAGGGGGGAGAGAGGGGGAGAGAGGGGGTCAGGGGAGAGAGGGGGACCAGGGGGGAGAGAGAGGGCAGAGGGTGAGACAGGTTGTGTTGGGGTCACAGCTGAGGGCTCTTGCTGCTTGTGGGACTCACATCTGGAGGAGCTGGGCTTCTCCGGCTCCAGGACGACCAGAGGGGACAGAGAGCGCCCCCCGGAGGCCACAGACAGTTTGGGGGTCGGGGCCCTGCTCTGAGGCTGGGACCTGGACCCGCGCTCCGGGACACGCTCCGGTCCACGGTCCGAGATCCGGTCCAGACTCCGGTTGAGTCCGGTCCTGAGCGCCGAGGCCTCCGCGCAGAGCTCCGCCCCGGGCCCCTCGGCCCCCGAGTCCAGCTCGGCCCGGAGGCCCTCCAGCACCAGCAGGGCGTCGCTCGTGTGCAGCTCCTCGGGTTTACGTCCCGGGGCGGAGCCGTGGCACGAGCAGTTTCCCGCCTCGCGCTCCTCGCCCATCTGCCCCAGACGCCTCGCCAGGGCCAGCACCACGGAGTCCTGGTCCTTCAGCGGCTCCCAGGGGCCCGAGGGAGCCACGGACGGGCCGCCCTCAGGGACGATCAGCCTGAGCACACGGGACAGAGACTGAAGACCTGGACCCTCTCAAACAAAAGACAAACACATCTCAAACAGACGACGTGACCATGAAGAACACTGAGGTCTGCTCTGACCCACGCCTGGAGGTCTGAGGTCTGACCTGGAGGTCTGAGGTCTGACCTGGAGGTCTGAGGTCTGACCTGGAGGTCTGAGGTCTGACCTGGAGGTCTGAGGTCTGACCTGGAGGTCTGAGGTCTGAGGTCTGACCTGGAGGTCTGACCTGGAGGTCTGACCTGGAGGTCTGACCTGGAGGTCTGACCTGGAGGTCTGAGGTCTGACCTGGAGGTCTGAGGTCTGACCTGGAGGTCTGACCTGGAGGTCTGACCTGGAGGTCTGAGGTCTGAGGTCTGACCTGGAGGTCTGACCTGGAGGTCTGACCTGGAGGTCTGAGGTCTGACCTGGAGGTCTGAGGTCTGACCTGGATCTTGTGGAAACGCTCTGACTTTCACTTTCAAACACGCCTGACTTCTATGGCTTTTCGTTTGGTTTGGCCAAAGTTTAGTCTCAGATCATTCAGGAATGTTTTCCACGTTTGTTCCTGGAACAACAGGAACAAACATGTTGTTAATAACGGGTTCAACAGTTGTTTCTCGTCAGTCGTTTTCTGTTTGATGCTGTAGATCTGACCCATAGACCGTGGACTGTGGGAGTGACGTCACCACAGCAGCTCAATGAAGCCCATCACGGCTAGCAGTGATAGCGGCTAAAGTGGAGCTAGCAGTATAAAGTGGAGCTAGCAGTTATAGCGGCTAAAGTGGAGCTAGCAGTATAAAGTGGAGCTAGCAGTTATAGCGGCTAAAGTGGAGCTAGCAGTTATAGCGGCTAAAGTGGAGCTAGCAGTTATAGCGGCTAAAGTGGAGCTAGCAGTTATAGCGGCTAAAGTGGAGCTAGCAGTTATAGCGGCTAAAGTAGAGCTAGCAGTTATAGCGGCTAAAGTGGAGCTAGCAGTATAAAGTGGAGCTAGCAGTTATAGCGGCTAAAGTGGAGCTAGCAGTTATAGCGGCTAAAGTGGAGCTAGCAGTTATAGCGGCTAAAGTGGAGCTAGCAGTTATAGCGGCTAAAGTGGAGCTAGCAGTTATAGCGGCTAAAGTGGAGCCAGACTCCATATTTAAATCCGAGTGCGTATCGTGGCGACCACATGGACCAATCAGGAGGAGGATGTTAACGGTCTCCGCCCCTCAGTGGGAGGAGACGGCGGCAACGTGCGGGGCTAGCTGTCAATCAAACCTGTTGCTAACACGAGCGAAACCGGCCCCTGGAAAAGGAAGCACCTGATTGGTCAGTTATTATTGTAATAACTTGATTTATAAACAACCAACGAGAACAAACCCAGGATCCTGTGTCAGACGTTTTAGTTCCAGATGTGAGTTTGACCCAAACAGTCACAGAGTGAAGGCTCCAGTGTCACAGGAAGAGGGCGGAGCTCGTCCTGAAGGAGGAGGAGCCTCCTGGACACTTCCTGTGTGGAAGGCGGCGGCTGCGGGCCGGGCCGCCCAGGGACATGTACGGTCTATGGTCTGGGCCTAAACAGAAGGACCTCCTTTAAAGGAGGAGTCAGCGGGGGTTCAGTGTTGCAGCTGAAAGACAATCAGTGACTCCAGGACAGAGCTCTGAGCTTCACACGACTTCACTCTGTGTTTCTGGGACATAAAACTCCTGTGATGGAAATAAAGTTTGACCTCCCCTCCCTGCCCCCCCCCCGGCCCTCACCTGGGGGCGGTCCTGGGGTCCAGCAGGCCCAGCCTCAGGGCCTGGTCCAGCAGCGCCGGGGGCCACATGGAGAACGCCCCGTTAGAGTCCGAGGTCTGAGGAGTTTGAACCCACGAGTCGCTCGAGTCTGAGACAAAAACAGAAGTGAAGGAGGAGGTGAAGGAGGTGGAGGTGAAGGAGGAGCAGAGGGAAGGAGGAGGAGGAGCAGAGTTAAAGGAGCAGCAGAGTGAAGGAGGAGGTGAAGGAGGAGCAGAGGGAAGGAGAAGAGTGAAGGAGGAGAAGAGTGGAGGAGGAGGTGAAGGAGGAGGTGAAGGAGGAGGTGGAGGTGGTGAAGGAGGAGGTGAAGGAGGAGGTGAAGGAGGAGCAGAGGGAAGGAGGAGGAGGAGCAGAGTTAAAGGAGCAGCAGAGTGAAGGAGGAGGTGAAGGAGGAGCAGAGTGAAGGAGCAGCAGAGTGATGGAGGAGGAGAAGGAGGAGCAGAGTGAAGGAGGAGGAGGAGCAGAGTGAAGGAGGAGGAGGAGCAGAGTTAAAGGAGCAGCAGAGTGATGGAGGAGGTGAAGGAGGAGCAGAGTGAAGGAGGAGGTGAAGGAGGAGGAGGACCTCTCAGACCTGTCGCCGCAGGTGGCGCGCCCCCCGCGGGCTCGGTCCGGAGCAGGTTGTGGAGGACCATGATCTGAGCCTCGGGCCCGGGCTCCGGGGCTCTGCCGGGGCTGAGCGGAGCCTCCAGGCCGCCCGTGGGCTCGCCTTTCCCGGGCAGCGGAGAACTGTAGTGCGGGGACGAGGCGCGGCCTCGCGGGCTCCCGGTCCCGGTGCCGCCGCAGTCTCGCGCGGGTTTGACGGGCACGAACCCGTCCTCGCGCTCGTCCAGCCGCGCGTACTCGTCCGCGTGCACGAGCCGCATGAGGACGAAGTCCGGAGCGGCGGGAGCGGCAGGCGCGGCGGGAGCGGCAGGCGCGGCAGCGGCGTCCCGCGGCTCCGTCATCCTCCAGCTGTTAGCCGCGTTAGCCGCGTTAGCCGCGGTTAGCCTTAGCTTGGGTTAGCTCGGCTCTTACATAACACACACGGGGCTAACGGCTCCCGGCTCCCGGCGGCCCCCGCGCGCTCCGCGGGCCGGGCCCCGCGCCACAGCCGCAAACACGCATCCGAACCGAGCCGAACCGAGACAGCGCAGACAGCGGGCTCCGCGGGGCCATAGTCCGGTGCTCCGGAGGAGAGCTCCAACCAATCAGCTGTGAGACAGCTAGAGGCGTCTCCATGGCAACATGTGGAAACAGCCGCACAGCCGCGGCGGCCATTTTGTGACTGTTTAACGACCGAGTTCTGTTCAGTTCTTTGTGACTTTTTCATGTTTGAGCTTCATCTCGTGCCCGAGTTTTACCAAAATAATGTGAAAAACATCTTCTTTTTTGCCGTCAGAGAATAAACTCTTTTTTCACAGTAACAGTTTGGACAGAATAATGATCAGAGCCTTTAATTCTGCATAAAACACAAACAGTGCAGTGTTTTAGGTGAATATTAATGTTCTTAACGGCACCATGCGCTGATTTAACGGGCACACACGGGCTGCTCTGACAGTCACAAGATGGCCGCCGCAGATAGTACGAGACTAGAGTTCTTTTAGGTCATTTCTCCGACGACAAACAGCGCCCCTCAGTGGCGTGTTCAGGCGCTGCAGGGAGAGTGCGCCACCTTCAGGAGAAACAGAGCCCTGCAGCACTTTTATGAACCAAGAGTTAAAGGTTTGTCACTAAAGAGATGTTTTATAAAAGTATAAATGAACAGAGCGTTAAAATGTGTGAATGAATCATGTTAAACGTGATTCAGAAACGGATTCAACTCACAACGTGACACAGTTAAACCGTCCGGGCCCCGGAGCCACAGACAGCTCAGCTCCTCCTCCCCCTCCTCCCCCTCCAGCTCCTCCTCCTCCTCCTCCAGCTCCTCCTCCTCCTCCTCCTCTTCCTCCCCCCCCCCTCCTCCTCCTCCTCCTCCCCCCCTCCTCCTCCACCTCCTCCTCCCCCCCCTCCTCCTCCCCCTCCTCCTCCACCTCCTCCCCCTCCTCCTCCTCCTCCTCCTTTACAATAGTTTTTAATTTTGTCAGAAATATTACACACTTTAACATGAATTCAACTCGAGTGAAGTGAAAATACAATTTAGAGGCAAATCGTTTCTTCTTTAACCCTTTGAGTGTTTATTAAACTCTGGGACAAACAGAGCGACCAGAGCCTCAGGCCTCTGTGCAGCTCCTTCAGACACAGAGCTGGAGCATCAGCCGCGATCAGAGTCTGAACACATTTAAGACAAAGAGAAACGTCAAGAAGCACCAGGTCTGATCGTTGTGTCTGTTTGAGTCTGATGTTTCAGGGACGGATGGAAAGGAGCCAATGACTCTGACATATTTACATTCTGTGTTCATCATGTGCTCTGTGCCTTAAATAAATAAATCTAAATCTAAATCTAAATCTAAATCTAAATCTAAATCTAAATCTAAATCTAAATCTAAATCTAAATCTAAATCTAAATCTAAATCTAAACCTAAACCTAAACCTAAATCTAAATCTAAATCTAAACCTGCGGCTCGTTCGGTAAAAGCGTCACGTGCCGCTGCGAGCAGGGTTCGAACCTGCGCGGGGAAACCCCATTGGATTTCAAGTCCAACGCCTTAACCACTCGGCCATCGCAGCTGCGCAGTGCGCGTGCGCACGGGACACATGTACGTCACTGCCGCGCTGTAACTGGACGCCGCCGCCAGAGGGCGCCAGAGCGTCAGACATTGAAGCGCACGCGTTTATGACGTCATTATCACGACGTTCAACCTTTAATACATTTATTTATTTATTTAAACTGCGCTTGTTTTAAAGTATTTTTGTGTCACGTGAACGTCACGTGACTCCAGAGACCAACGATCTGTAAAAAGAAACAGTTTAAAGTGATAATAATGAATGAGACAGTTGTCCCTGTGATGAGGAATCACCATAGAACTATAATAAAACCTGGAAGATGAATCCAAGATGGCCGTCCTGTTTATCCCTATGGAGAGTGCTCATTGGCGCATGACCCCAAAAAAGTTTCTTACTTCTGCATTTACTTCCTGATACGAAGGCTGACATCTTTGTTTTACTTCCTGATACGATGGCTGCCATCTTTGTTTTAGGGCACCACGTGACGACAATCCCCCACTTCATATAAAAACGGTAATTTCGGTGATTTTAGAAACGATAGAAAAGAACATTTCCTTCTATTTTATTTAAATACTGATAATAATTCAGTCCTGTCTGTGATTATAATGTGACATTTTAGAAAAAGGCTGCAGTACCTCACACGACCACTAATCAACCTGGGACACAGACAGAGGGGGCGGGGCTTATCCAGTTCTTTTAATACATCCATGGGAATCACACATGCGCAGAAGCGTCACTCACTTATGACGTCACTAACTCCCTTAAAGGGGACGTATCCTCAGAGAGTTTAAAAAGGACCAGATTAAAAAGATAAGATACAAGTGTGTGAGCGTCTTCTGTCGAAAACTAAAGACGATAAAAAGTGTCACAAATGAGTTTCTACGGCGCAGGTTCATGACGTGAAAAGGACCGGGATCTGAAGCGTCTGGGTCAGTCTGGAGGGACTGGGTTTGTAAATGTGTCCAGTTCATGTTTGTCGTGTTTAATCAAAGCCTCGTGGACCCAGAGGCGGAAGAAACGTCAAACATCTCTTTCTTCTTCTCTTCTTGGATCATTTGGACGTGAAGCTTCTGGGTCAAACGCTTCTGTTGTTTCTGTTTTAGTTTGTGTTTCGTTGCTCGAGTTCAGCTTCACTTCTGTTTATTTGTATTTTATTGTTTCCTTCATCAGTGACAGTTAAAGTCTGACGGCGGTGGATGATGATGTCACACTGTGGCCTGGAAACAGCAACCTCCAGGTCAAAGGTCATGGGCTCCAGGTCAAAGGTCATGGGCTCCAGGTCAAAGGTCACGCTCCGTTTGACAAAGTGTGACCAAAGAAAAAAGAAAACTTTAAAAATGACCCTGAGTCCGATGTAAACGTGTCCAGTTTGTCCAGTTTGTCCAGTTTGTCCAGTTTGACGTTGATGATGTCACTTCCTGTTGAACGTGACACAAATCTGACACGACTGTTACCGTAGCAACCAGACTGTAAACACGGCCCACACACGACACAGAAATAACCCGTGATGAGACTTTATTTCGTTGATGTTTAAACTGTCTGTGTTTTCATTGGTGCGTCGCCTTCTGATGACATCACAGAGGGACAGATCCACTTCCTGTCATTTTACTCATTATTTTTCTTCTCAAAAGTAAAACTATGACACACTTTTACCACAGATGCCCTCCCACCAAACTGAGGCAGAATTAGACAAACCTGAATAAATGATCCCCTTTAAGGCTCTTTGACCTCGTGGCTCCTCAGGCTCCACCTCCCCCCCCCCCCCCAGCCCCGCCCACATTCTGTACATGTGACTGTGAAGACACACCAGGTCTAAAGCAACAATGAAATGAACTGAGGCGGGGCTTAAGAGTGTGAGGAGGCGGGGCTTAAGAGTGTGAGGAGGCGGGGCTTAAGAGTGTGAGGAGGCGGGGTTTATGAGTGTGAGGAGGCGGGGCTTAAGAGTGTGAGGAGGCGGGGCTTAAGAGTGTGAGGAGGCGGGGCTTAAGAGTGTGAGGAGGCGGGGCTTAAGAGTGTGAGGAGGCGGGGTTTATGAGTGTGAGGAGGCGGGGCTTAAGAGTGTGAGGAGGCGGGGTTTATGAGTGAGAGGAGGCGGGGCTTAAGAGTGTGAGGAGGCGGGGCTTAAGAGTGTGAGGAGGCGGGGCTTAAGAGTGTGAGGAGGCGGGGCTTAAGAGTGTGAGGAGGCGGGGCTTAAGAGTGTGAGGAGGCGGGGCTTAAGAGTGTGAAGAGGCGGGGCTTAAGAGTGTGAGGAGGCGGGGCTTAAGAGTGTGATGAGGCGGGGCTTAAGTGAGGAGGCGGGGCTTATGAGTTCTGGACCTGCTTATGTTGAGATGTGAACTAAACCAGGACTAAACCAGGACTAAACCAGGTCTAAACCAGGTCTAAACCAGGACTAAACCAGGACTAAACCAGGTCTAAACCAGGACTAAACCAGGACTAAACCAGGACTAAACCAGGACTAAACCAGGTCTAAACCAGGTCTAAACCAGGACTAAACCAGGACTAAACCAGGACTAAACCAGGTCTAAACCAGGACTAAACCAGGTCTGAACCAGGACTAAACCAGGTCTGAACCAGGACTAAACCAGGACTAAACCAGGACTAAACCTGGACTAAACCAGGACTAAACCAGGTCTGAACCAGGACTAAACCAGGACTAAACCAGGACTGAACCAGGACTAAACCAGGACTAAACCAGGACTAAACCTGGACTAAACCAGGACTAAACCAGGACTAAACCAGATCTAAACCAGGACTGAACCAGGACTGAACCAGGACCGAACCAGGTCTAAACCAGGACTAAACCAGGACCAAACCAGGACTGAACCAGGACCGAACCAGGTCTAAACCAGGACTAAACCAGGTCTAAACCAGGTCTAAACCAGGACTAAACCAGGACTAAACCAGGTCTAAACCAGGTCTAAACCAGGTCTAAACCAGGACTAAACCAGGACTAAACCAGGTCTAAACCAGGACTAAACCAGGACTAAACCAGGACTAAACCAGGACTAAACCAGGACTAAACCAGGTCTAAACCAGGACTAAACCAGGACTAAACCAGGTCTAAACCAGGACTAAACCAGGACTAAACCAGGTCTAAACCAGGTCTAAACCAGGACTAAACCAGGACTAAACCAGGTCTAAACCAGGACTAAACCAGGACTAAACCAGGACTAAACCAGGACTAAACCAGGACTAAACCAGGTCTAAACCAGGACTAAACCAGGTCTGAACCAGGACTAAACCAGGTCTGAACCAGGACTAAACCAGGACTAAACCAGGACTAAACCTGGACTAAACCAGGACTAAACCAGGACTAAACCAGGACTAAACCAGGACTAAACCAGGACTGAACCAGGACTAAACCAGGACTAAACCAGGACTAAACCTGGACTAAACCAGGACTAAACCAGGACTAAACCAGATCTAAACCAGGACTGAACCAGGACTGAACCAGGACCGAACCAGGTCTAAACCAGGACCAAACCAGGACTAAAACAGGTCTAAACCAGGACTGAACCAGGACTAAACCAGGACTAAACCAGGTCTAAACCAGGTCTAAACCAGGACTAAACCAGGACTAAACCAGGACTAAACCAGGACTGAACCAGGACTGAACCAGGACTAAACCAGGACTAAACCAGGACTAAACCGAGTCTAAACCAGGACTAAACCAGGACTGAAAGCACACGCTGTGGACCAAGTACAATATAGACTTTATTAGTTTTTGCTAAATATGAAACAAAAGCAGATTTAAACTCGTCACATTGTTTTGAGTCCGAAAATTCAAATCCAGCCTCTGCGTTCTGATTGGCCGCAGCTCCACGCACGAGAAAGAAAAGAGGAGAGGAGGAGGAGCCCCGTCACCGCGGCGACCAAACCACAACCCAACATTCAGGAAGTCCGGGGCCAGTGGGATTCTGGGAAACGCAGTCCAGACACAAACTCCAGCTTTGGGCCCAGAGTTTGAACTTTGACCCTGGAGCGCCACGTCACCACGAGCCGCTCGGTCCAGTCCAGTCTGAGCAGAAGAGGCGCTTTGGGCAGAAGAAAGAGACGCTGCGGCGCCTCGAGGGCTGGAACTTTCAAAAATATAAAGTCTCCAAAAGGCTCGAAACATCCTTGAATTTAACAATGAATCCTGTTTAAGTCGAGACGCTGCAGATGAAGAAAAACCCTCAAACTGTAAGACAAAGTTAAACTCCTCCCGTCGTTTATTCACAGAAATAATAGATTACAAGAGTTTCATCGTGTCAGAAATAAGGCATTTTATGTTAAAACGGCCAAAATTAAATCTGAAAAATGGACCAGGTTTAAATTTCTTGGTTCATTTTGTCACATTAATTGTAAAATGTAAAGAGGATCTGACTGAAATTGTCCTAAAACCTCATTTTTTTCCTTAAACCAGACGAGCAGATCCTCGTGTTGGGTCCTGGTTGTAGTTTGAGCCGGAGCTGTTCTGTGTCTGGAGTGGATCCTGGAGCAGGACCAGGTTCAGGTCAAAGTCTGAGCTTTTGTTGCTTTTGCTGCAGCGTCTCGTCTTAAATCACACTTTTATTGAAGCTGAAGCTCGTCTGATTAAAGCCGCACTCTGGAGCTTTCTGCTCGAGGCTCGTCTGAGGTTCTGGTTCTGAGTGTTTTCATCATTTGTTCCAGAACCTTCTCCTCCGACGACTTCAGATCGAATCATGAGAACAACAAACGCAGAACCTTTAGAACTTTAGAGCTCACGAACGAACTGGAAACGCTCTCCAGACGGCGCCGGCGTCAGTCCAGGTCCAGGTCCAGTCCAGGTCCAGGGTCCGGTCCAGTCCAGGTCCAGGGTCGGGTCAGGTCCAGTCCAGGGTCAGGTCCAGTCCAGGGTCAGGTCCAGTCCAAGTCCAGTCCGGGGTCAGGTCCAGTCCAGGGTTAGGTCCAGGTCCAGGTCCAGTCCCAGGTCCAGTCCAGGGTCAGGTCCAGTCCAGTCCAGGTCGGTCCGAGTCCAGTCCAGTCCAGGGTCAGGGTCCGGTCCAGGTCCAGTCCGGTCCAGGTCCAGGTCTAGTCCAGTCCCAGTCCAGTCCAGGGTCAGGGTCCGGTCCAGGTCCAGTCCGGTCCAGGTCCAGGTCTAGTCCAGTCCCAGTCCAGTCCGGGTCAGGTCCAGGTCCAGGTCCAACAGGGCTTTCTGTTCAAATACGACTAATCCTTTTGGTTCTTTAATCGTCTAAATCAGACTCTGGAGCCAACGGGCCGTCCTGACCTTTGACCCCGGGCCGTCCTGACCTTTGACCCCGGGCCGTCCTGACCTTTGACCCCGGGCCGCCCTGACCTTTGACCCCGGGCCGCCCTGACCTTTGACCCCGGGCCGCCCTGACCTTTGACCCCGGGCCGTCCTGACCTTTGACCCCGGGCCGTCCTGTCCTGACCTTTGACCCCGGGCCGCCCTGACCTTTGACCCCGGGGAGTGAAGTCAGAGTCCAGCTGCCCCTCAGGCCGCGGGTCGACCCAGAACAAACCGACCATTTCCCCCAAAACTAAACAAATGTTTTCTGTCTAAATGTGTGGACCGTGCTTTGGATTTTAAAATGTAAATATCTGTGTCGGCCGCAGCAGCAGAACAGACGGAGGAGCCGGGGTCAGCGGGACGTCCCGGGTCAAACGCCCCGGGTCAAACGCCCCGGGTCAAACGCCCCGGGTCAAACGTCCCGGGTCAAACGCCCCGGGTCAAACGCCCCGGGTCAAACGCCCTGGACTCTGTTTTGCATAAGTCCAGGCTCTTGGTTCACACGTTTGATCCTGACGGTCACAGCTGAACATTGAACGAGCGACTTTTGAACAAAAATCATGACGAGTCACAGTCGATCGACAGAAAAGCAGAAAACGGAAGATTTAAGGATTAGAAGTTTAAGAAAATCAAACCAAAGCTCAGGAGAGAGTTTCAAAGAGACAGGTTTGAAGAAAAGATGGAGTTTTTCTAAAAAGAACGTTTTTGGTTTTTTATTGCTGTGAGTTTTTTCGAATTAAGGCAAGTTTGAAACAAAAACCTACAGGGTTTGATTTGAACGAAGACGAGACTGAGACCTGGACTAGACCAGGACCAGGACCAGGACCAGGACTAGACCAGACCAGGACTGAACCAGGACCAGGACTGACCCAGGACCAGGACTGGACCAGGACTAGGACTAGACCAGGACCAGGACCAGGACCAGGACTGGACCAGGACCAGGACCGAACCAGGACTAGACCAGACCAGGACTAGACCAGGACTAGACCAGGACTAGACCAGGACTAGACCAGGACTGGATCGGTGCCTCTTTTGGCCGATATATCGGTTCGATATTTGCCGAGGTTTGTTTTGGTCGATCTGATCTTTATATTAAACAGAACCGGCTTCTCACCAGGACTGTGTCTGTGATCAGGGCCCGGGGCCCAGGGGCCCAGGGGCCCGGGGCCCAGGGGCCCGGGGGCCCGGGGGGGGGTTACTTTGTGTCGTGTCTCTTGAATGGAGGCTTGTTTTTGGGGCGGAGCTGGTTTTTGGGGGCGGAGCAGGTTTTTGGGGGCGGAGCTTGCCTGCAGCAGCTGCACAGATGAAGCAGACGGGGGTTCGGGGGTCGTTCCCCAGAAGAACATTTAAGAAAATCTAAGAAAATGTTTCCTGTTTGTCGGGCGTTTGTTTGTGTTGTTTGTGTTGATTCTGGCGCCTGGATCTGTCTCTATATATGTATGTATCTGGAGGGTTATTGGCCGCTCTGGTTCATGTTTAAGTCGTGACGCTGCAGAGTCTGGAGTCTGTTTGTTGCATAAAATGGGAACATTTTCAAAATCATCTCGAAACATCAACCCAAACGATCCACACCAGCCTCAAACCAACACCGTCCAAACCCAACCGGACCAGGTCCAGTCCAGGACCAGGTCCAGTCAAAGTGACCGAGACAAAGAGTAAAGTACGTTTAGGGCGAGAAGCGGAGGACCCGGGTCTGGAGCAGGTTTGAGCCGACACAAACGAGCGATTTATGAACGATTGAAC